>WSXT02183775.1:0-20794 GCA_011762715.2 Neuroterus valhalla | reverse complement strand
GCGAGTATCGTTTCCCTTTCTATGGTTCCAGGAGAATTTCATTTTTAAGATTTTATATTAACTTAATAAACTTCTTACGTACTTCTAACTGATTAATCTGACACAAAATGATTTATTATCGCGTTATTTGAGTGCAGCACGCATGTAATCATTGCTACGTGTATCCCATAGGCAGCCATGTTGGTTAGTTCGCTAGATGTCCATCAGTCCTCGCATTGCAACTTTAAATTCCCAATTGGAGAGTGGTGGTTCGATTCAAACATTCTACAAATACGTATAAGTAGTCGTTCTGATATCTATCTATATAAAGGTCCATGAATCTTTCCGATATTATACAAATAAAGAAGCGCGTTTTTAACTTTCTTGTTTCTAGATTTATTTGAACTTTCTGAGTACATAAGCCATTTCTATATAATGGTATTTTTTAAATAAGAACATTACAAACTTCCTTTCTGCTTGAACTTCTTTCTCAATGCTTGAAATACTTCAGAACGAATAAGTATATCAAGATTGAAAATCTACTCTTTCTTATACGTATAATTTTTAAATGAAGATCCAGGAAATTTACTCTTAGAATTCTACCTTTACACCGCAATCTTCTGTTTCGTTATTTCATCCTAAGGGATCGGAAGTTTCTTCTTTAATTGGATGAATTAGAAAAAAGTTTTCACTTTCGGACAAGTCTAATGGATCACGGGGTTCCTCTTTCACAGCGTATAAAACAGAGTTTTCAGTTTCAGTTATTTTTTCAAGTCCTTGCCGCTCTTGAACAAAAATGCTATCTTGAATTCCACTCTCAGATCCAGTTCTCACAATACTAACCATTTCTTCCCTTTGCTTCACTCCTAGATTCTTATTCTTCCCATACGTCTTCAATGGAGCAGTTTTGAAAGTAATTTGCTGATACACCATTTTATGGATATCCAGAGGACCGTTGCACACATGAGTCTTATTATGGTGTATTACCAAAGCAGATTTACGGCAGAATTTCTGCTTACAAACCTCGCATTCAAAGTAAGGATTTTCTCCAGTGAGGTTGTTCTGATGCTTCTTAAGATTATACTTTTTTGCAAATACTTTGCCACAGATTTTACACACGAGTGTAGAATCATCAGACGAGTGTAGATTTTGATGAGCATCAGAATTCGAAACAGATATACTTGCAAGAGGATCACTTTCTAATTGTGTATGTCTCAACTGCTCTTGAACTAAATTGCTATCTTCTTTATTTTGATAATTACTCTCAGGTCCAGTTTCCACAAAACTAATTACTTCTTCCCTCTGTGTCTCTCCCAGATTCTTATTTTTCTCAAATGCTCTCAATGGAGTAGTTTTAAAAATAAGTTGCTGATACACCATTCTTTGGACATCCAGAGGACCATTGAACAAATGAGCCTGTTTTCTGTGTACTAACAAAGCATATTTGCGGCAGAATTTCTGCATACAAATATCGCATTCAAAGTAAGGATTTTCTTCATTGAGACTGTTTTGATGCTTCTTAAGATGGTACCTTTTTGTAAATACTTTTCCACAGATTTTGCACACAAGTGTAGGATCTACAGACGAGTGTAGCTTTTGATGAGCATCAGAATTCGAATCAGATTTACTTGCAAGAGGATCACTTTCTAATTGTATATGTCTTATCTGCTCTTGAACTAAATTGCTATCTTCCAATGGTGCACTTTTAGAAGTAATTTGCTGAAAATCCATTTTCTGGACATCCAGATAACCATTACACAGGGGAGTATTCATTTGATGCTTTAACAGAATAGATTTACGGCAGAATTTCTGCTTACAAACATCGCATTCAAAGTATGGATTTTCTTCAGTGAGACTGTTCTGATGCTCCTTGAGATTAAACCTTCTCGCAAACACTTTTCCACAGATTTTACAAGCGAGTCGATTTTGACGAGCATCAGAATTTGAATCAGATTTACTTGCAGAAGGACCACTTTCTGATTGTCCATGCCTTTCCTGCTCTTGAACCAAATTCCTATCTTCTTTATCTTTAAATTCACTCTCAGGTCCAGTTTCTACAAGACTAACTATTTCTTCCCTCTGTGTCTCTCCCAGATTCTTATTCTTCCCAAATGCTCTCAATGGAGTAGTTTTAGAAATAAGTTGCCGATACACCATTCTTTGGACATCCGGAGGACCACTGAACAAATGAGCCTGTTTTCTGTGTACTAACAAAGCATATTTGCGGCAGAATTTCTGCATACAAATATCGCATTCAAAGTAAGGATTTTCTTCAGTGAGACTGTTTTGATGCTTCTTAAGATGATTTCTTTTTGTAAATACTTTTCCACAGATTTTACACACAAGCGTAGAATATTCACACGATTGCTGATTTTTATGAGCATCAAAATAAGCTTTTTTCACGAAAAATGTGCAGCAAATCCCACAAAAATAAGGATCCCCAGCTTGGTGAGAAAGTTCGATTCCTTTAGTTTGACATTCTTCTCTTCGTTGGTGGAATATCGCGGTAGATGTTATATGCTTCGTCCTTACAACATTATATTCGCATGATTTATCGAGACACACATCTTTAATGTGAATTTCTAGATCCTCGGTCGTCGAAAATCCCTTTATACAGGTGCGGCATTTATATTGTATGCCACCTTCCATATTACGAATTATATGACGCCTCATACTGTAACGACTGGTGAATTTTTTCTTGCAAATGTCGCATTCGAGAGGCCCTTCGTCAGCGTGAGTGAGCATATGATTCTTACGAAGAGATGGATAGATAAATCCTTTGCCACAGATTTCACATTTGAAGGGTCTTTCCTCCGCGTGCCTCATTATATGAACGCTGAGAATAACTTTGTTCGTAAAGCCTCTAGAGCAAATATCACATGTATAACATTTTCCTTCCTCATGAACGCGAATGTGTTCTCTCAAATTACGCCATGTTGAAAAGGTTTTCTTGCAAATTTTACATTCAAAAGGAACAAATGGTTTGTGCCTTCGCATAGTATGAGCATTTAGAGTGGCGATTCTTGAGTAGACTTTCTTGCAGATTGGGCAAGAATAACTCCTAGATCTAGAAGTAGAGCCAGGTGGGTCAGTTGAGGACTTTTCCAATAGATCATGATCTCCTGCATGGATCCTCAAGCTCTCAGCGGTTTCGAATGGTTTGTTGCATTTGTTGCACCAATAAAGTCTTGGGAGTTGTACTATAGGTATTTTCAAATTAAGAGCTCCTACTTTATTCTTTGAAAGACCACTGTCCCATTTTATAGATAAACTCGTTGAATGAATCCGTTCTTTTTTCAAGTGCTTAATATCAACGAAATCATATTCAGGAGGCTCAACTTTGATCTTCATATCGTCCCAAGAATCTTCCTTCGTATTCGGTGAAAACTGAAAGAAAAATTTAATTTTCTGTTTCTTAAGTCCCTTTATATGAAGCTGGAATAGCATAAAAAATCAGTTTGGAATTAGATTGATTTTTGAAAAATAAATGATGAAACAGAGGTTGGTGGAGCTGTTTTGGCGTCAGGGTATAGAATAATAATTCAGGCCATGTGATACATTGGCGAATGGTCAGCCAGGTTCAGTTTCCCCCGTTTTTTTCCACAATGATTAAAATATTTTTTTAATGAATTCGGAGAAGCATAATAATAGGTTAGCGGACGTCTCAAAATTCTTTTTTCCGAAAATTTGTAACAAAAATTTATTTATGCTGAATTTTAAAGAAGAGTTGCCACGATTTTAGGGTAAGGGTTGGTTTTTTATCAATTACACATAGAGGGCGCACTAACCAGCATGCAATTGTTGATGTTGCACCGAATTTATATTTTTCATGAAATAAACTTTTTTATTCGCCTGCGAACAAGCACGGTTCCGGGCCATTTGTTTGCACGCTCCTCCACTGGTCCTAAATATTTGGCCACGAATATGGCGCACTTTAGGGGTAAAGTTGTAGGACGTTGTAACACACATAACCTCAAAATACATGTAATCTAACAAAATTTAGTAAAATAAAACTTTTTTCGATTATACAACAAAAGGAAAGTTCGAGGAAGTCCGTTAGCATATGCTTCATGATTCCTCCAGTTTTGGCGACTAAATATTCATCATTTTCGGAAAAAATTGGGGAACCTAGAATCGATTATTTCCTGAGGATCACATGGCCTACACTAAACGTCTCGGCATACAATATGGTGCCTTATCAGTTTATGAATTTATTCTTTAAAAATTCATTCAATTTTCTGACAGGAACGCAGTCCAAAAATTGGCTGTTTTTTTGGGTGATAAAAGGATTCTTTAATCATAAGTTTATATCAAAGTCGTATATTATTATGATTTTAAATATTTCATTCATTTTTTATCGCAAAATTGATTTTCTTTTTTAAAATTCAATATAATAAATATTAGGCTTAGAAGGAGGAATTGATACTTAACAAATTCAGGAATAATTGTTTTGGAAATCATTTGTTTGTAGTCAGGTTTCTCCTACGCCGTCGTGATTTTGAGTTGTTACTTCTTGCTTACAAAGAGCGTACAAGTTAAAAAATGAAGTAATTTAAGTGTTCGAAGATTCTTTGTTATATTCAGATGTAAAACTTAATCCATATTTTTATCAGATTCAACCAGAAAAATATATAGAGTTCAAAAGATAACCCTATAAAAATTGCAAGGCTAGATTATTTTTTCAATAATGGTTTAAAGTATAAATTTTTCTTAATTAAACAAAATCTTAAATAGAAACATGTTCGCATGCTCTAAATTTCAAATATGTTAAATATGTCCAGCGATTTGGAAATTTCATTTTAGGGTGTTTTTGAAGACTTCTTGAGGTTATGTCGGAAACCTGAGTTGATGGGGTAGAATGAACTTCGGATACGGTTTCAGCGACCCAAAAAACATATAATCAACATCGTCTTAACCCCAGGTGAGAAAACTTTTTTTTGTGGGACTGTGTAATTCAATTAGGAAAACAGCACGCCCAAAACTTGATTTTGTACATTTCCTGATCTTCCTTGAGTTTTTCGAGATCAACAATATAATTATTTTTATTCATAAATTTTTTTAACTAATACGATTTTAATTAAGGCCAATTCTTTTAATCACGAAAATTTGCGATTAGGAGACAGTACACTGATCTAGGCTATTTAATCACGAAATTTCCGTATCAACAGCATGTCGCATTCATTGGAATTTCATCATGTTTTGAAGACTTTGTGAAAATCTTTGCCAAGAAAAGTACGATGGAGAATTACTTACAGCTTTCTGAAACACTGATCACAACATTTCTTCTGTTTGCCTTCTCAATAAATAATTGTTTATGAATTTCTTAATCAATTAATTCCTAATTCTTTATAACTAAATATGTGACAATAGAAACTAAAAAGTCTTTAAAAATTCATCAGTTTTTGAGGCCTCGAAATTTCAAAGTAGCCATCAATTTATCATAAGAAAAGTCCAAATCCATTCCCAGTTCATATCCGGTTTCCGGAATATTTAGTTCTAATTTAGTTTTTCATTTTTAATCGTAAGATTAAAAATATATCAACTCGAAATTATAGACCTCAAAATTTAACAGTTATCGAAGCCTTAAACGAGAGGGTTGCCTCTAATAGTTACGAATTTTTATATTTTTTATATGATGATTTGAAATTGAAAACTGAATTGAAAGTTTGAATGTTCCGAAAAATTTGCGGGAATCGTAAAAATAACTGGAGAATAATCGGGGATTTTCTACTAATATTTTAATAGCGATTTTGGACTTTTAGAGCCTTGGAAAGAGAATGCACAAGGAGCAGAAATTTTCCAATTATTTTTCAAAGCTAAAGAAATTCTTTTTCTCATGCACTGTTTAGAATAAAGAGAGGAAAGAAGGGTTCGATCAAAATTGCAGGAAAATATCTATCAGTATCAGTTTTGATATCTAGGTATACAATATTTTTATTATTTTTCTTTATACAAATAAAGTAGGCGCTTTTTTACCTTTTTCCATTTATTCATATTTTCTAAATACAAAGTTTTCTCCAACTTTTTCCTATACATTATTAGCTTTCTAAAACGTTACAAATTTATCTTTTGTTTGTAACTCCCTTCTAAAGGTATTATCAGAATAAAGCAATCTTCTCAGGAATTTAAAAAAAAATAATAATATAAATTGATTCAAGTGCTATTCAATAGGATGTGAATTTACAGAAAGGTTGACTCTTTTCTGTCTGACTTCTACCTTCGCGTAACAAGCTTCTTTTTTGTAACTTAAATCTGGGGTATCGAAAATTTCTTATTTTGCAGAAAAAAAATTTTGAAGAAGAGTTTTTACTTTCAGACGAGTCTAATGGATCACGAGGTTCTTCGTACACAAAAGATTAATCAAGTTTTTCCTTCCAGTCACAACTATTTTATTGCTCTACATCTTCTCTCTCAGATTCTCATTTCACTCAATTTCTTCAAACCATCCCTTCGAAAACTAGTTCGTTAAAAGTCTAATCCATTTTTTATCGAACTCTTTCATCTTTTTCCTCTCATATCTCTTTAATAATGCACTTTCAACAGTATATTTCTGCCACGCCATTTTATGATTTTAATTTATCGTCGGAAGAAGCGCGTATAAATGAGTCGTTTGCTGTGTTAACAAATTAGATTTACTGCAAATTTTCAATTACAGATATCGCATTTCGAAGGAAGGATTTTCTTTGGTGTGACTTCTTTGATGCATCTTAAGGTGTCTTCTCGCAAATATTTCCCCACATATTTCAAACGCAGTCCTTTTTATGATGCGTAAATTTCAATGAGCTTCAGGATAAACTCTATTCCGGAAAAATGTGCAGCAAATTTCACAAAAATGAGGATACCCGCTCCGGTGGAAAAACTTGCTTCCGACACTCTGAATCCCTTGGATTGGAATTCCAGTCCTTTGGACCGGAATCATGGTCCAAGCAGCGTTTAAAATAAAATCCGGTCCATTGTACTGAAATTTTTCGTCCAAGCCAAGGATCTCCCTGGTCCAAGCTTGGACTGATCTGATTACAATCGAACTTGGAGGTTATGTTTTACTTTTATCTTCACAATGTGAAGTACAAAATAATTTCTTCATACACTTACATTATGTTCTCATATAATAAAAATTCCAAACTCGCACGCCTTGCTTATGATTTCCGTAGGTATTGTAACCTATAAACTGGCAACGTTCCTCGTGCAGCTGCGCACGACGTAAGCAGACAAGAACAGCCTGCGCCTGCGCTCCGCACAAGCGGGCAGCCCAGTGTTGCCAAGTCTACGCAAGACAGTCTTACAAGACGAAGACACAAATTCTACTAGAATCCAACTAAACCTTTTGAATTCCGCGGGAAGAGTATTTAAATGTAAAAATCGAAAAATAAGGAATGATCATTTATAGTATGGGTTTTCTGTGTTGAGAACTAGAGTTGTCTATAATTTTTCTGCATAAAAAGTAAAATTAACAAAATAAAGATACTCCGAACTGCTTCCATAAGATATATATTTCTGTTGTTATTTAGAATAAATTTACATATATAAATATATATTATATATTTCTGAGCGTTTTCGTAGTCTAAAGAAATTTTCTAAACGTAAATATTTACTACGAATAGAGCCAGGACCGCTTCATGTGCTCCCGTTTTGCTTACTGGTTTTATTTCAGGAATGAAATGAATATTCACTAAACGCACTTGTCACATCCGACGGTACGCTTTGAATTCAATCTTCTAAAACTGGATCATTCTCCCACTCTTTGCGTAACTTCTGCTCCGTGATAAAAAACTACAAAAAATTTGTCATCCTATAGACATAATTATTTTCTACTGTCGAATTTATGAAAACTACAGAAGTCACTGCAAACTACGGACATCAAAATTCCCCACTACCAGCCATTGAGAAACTACCTGATTCAGTAGGAAATCTACGGACTTGGCAACACTGGGGCATATTTCAGGGGACCGAATTTCAGTCCGATTTGGACTGCTCGCAAGCATCAGTCCAATAGACCAGAAAGTCAGTCCATTGGACCAAAATCGCAGGTTTGGTCATTGCTTGGACCAGCATTCCAGTTCAAGGTATTTAGAGTGGACGTTTTGTCTGTGCAACATTATATTAACATAATTGATCCAGGTAGTTTGCATCAATGTGGGTCTACACACCGTCGACGAACAAAAAATCTGGTCAAACACTTATACTTTCCGTCACCTCCCATACTGCGAAGTATGTGACGCCTCACATTAGCATGGGTGGCGAATTTTTTCTGGCACATATCGCACTCGAAAGGCTTTTCTCCAGTGTGTGTACGCATATGAAGCTTGAGGAAAGATGGACGAATAAATCCTTTTTCACAGATTTCACATTTGTACTGTCTTTCATCCATGTGCCTTTTCATATGATCGCTGAGATTTGAGTTGTTCGTAAAACCTTTGTTGCAAATATTACAGATATGTGATGATTCCTTGTTATGTCTGAGCATGTGATTTTTAAAACTGCGATTTATTTTAAAGGTTTTCTTGCAAATATCACATTCCAAAGTAACATTTGCTTTGTGCGTTGTCATATTATGATATTTCAAAGAACGGAAATTTGTATACACTCTTTTACACGTTGGGCAAGTGTAAAGTGTAGTCGAGGAGTCAGGTGGGCAGGTTACAGACTTTTCCATTAGATCATGATCTTCTCTGTTGAACAAATGAGTCTTATCTTGGTGTATTAACAAAGCAGATTTACGGCAGAACTTCTCCTTACAAACATAGCATTCAAAATAAGGATTTTCTTCAGTGAGACTGTTTAGATGCTTCTTAAGATTATACCTTTTTGCAAATTCTTTGCCACAGATTTTACACATAAGTGTAGGATCAACAGACGAATGTAGATTTTGATGAGCATAAGAATTCGAATCAGATTTACTTGCAAGAGGATCACTTTCTAACTGTGTATGTCTAATCTGCTCTTGAACTAAATTGCTATTTTCTTTATTTTGATAATTGCTCTCAGGTCCAGTTTTCACAACACAAACTGTTTCTTTCCTCTGTGTCCCTCCCAGATTCTTATTCTTCTCATGTATCTCCAATGGATCACTTTCAAAAGTAATTTGCTGAAAATCCACCACATGGACATCCAGATGACAAGGATAACTTTCAGATCTAGAAGTAGAGCCAGGTGGATCAGTTGAGGATTCTTCCAATGGATCATGATCACCTGTGTGGATCCTTAAACTTTCTACGGTTTCGAATTGTTTTTTGCATTTACTGCACCAATGAAGTCTTGAAAGTTTGATCGTAGGTATTTTCAAAGTTCCCGGTTCATTTTTTGCATACAAACTTTCGCCTTTTATAGAAGAATTGGTAATATCGTTCTGCTCTTCTTTCAATTCTTTTGCATCATCGGAATCATATTGAGGAGGCTCAGTTTTGATCAATATAACGTTCCAAGACTCTTCCTTCACATTTGGTGCAAACTGAAAGAAAAATGTAATATCCTTTTTTTTTAATTTCTTCGATAAAAACTGGCAAAAAACATTTATTGCATTATATCTCAAAAGTACTTTTCCTCTCCCTCAATTTTCAATAAAAACAATCAGGTTAACATTTTTTTCCCTCTTCACTGTGATTCAAAATGACTGGAACACTTATTATTTTTTCGTTATGATTTCCTATTCATGAATCCTTGATTTCTATAAATAAACATGGAACATTAGAAACTAGAGGGTCACCGACTATTTCCTAGTTCTTTTTCGGCCTTCAGAAATGTTTCACAAAGGCCTCAACTTTCAATTTAGTTTTCAATCCCAAATTGTTGGATTGTAAATTCCCGATCATTTTCCACTTTCCAGAAAATTTTCCGGAATATTCCAAGGTGAAATAAAGTTAATACATTCTCATTCTAAATGAGAAGGTATCGGTTTTATGTGAACATCGACTTTCGCGGATTTAATGAAATCTCCACGTTTTGAGACACCCTGAGTCAGAAAAAACGATTCTTACAAAGGTGTATGTCTGTCTGTAGTCTGTAGACTCGATAACTTTCGAAAGAATGTTTATACTAGATTGTGCTTCAGCACACTTCTTTAAGGCAAAAAGGAAGGATGAGTTCGTTAACCAGGTATTTTTGACCAACGGTTCTGGTTTTATCTATCGAAAGAGCTTTTCGAAAAATTATTAATGCACATTTCCGCTCAAACTGAGCAAATTATAAAGAAACGTTGGGAGAAAAATGATTCATTTTAAAAAGATGCAAAGATATCGTTCAGACCATTTTTTTTATTAGATGCATAGTTCTTGTTCAAATCGTGAAAAATTCTGTTAAAAATCGAAAATTCTATTTTCCAGAAAAACTGCGATACGAAAAAATCGCTAGGCAGGAAGAAAATTTCAATCATGATAACGCACTTGATACAATAAAAAGTAGCCATTTTCCGGCCAAACTATGAAAGGCAAGGAGAAACATTTTTGCAAGGTTTGTTGTAGAGAATTTAGGCGTCTTTCCTGAGGTAATTTTTTCCGTGGTATCCGAATCCGAGCTCAGAATATGTCCTCCACGTCAGGATTTTCAGATATTTTGGATTATATACTCGGAAAATGGAGTTTTTCGCTATTTTTTAGGTTATGTAATTGAAGCGCGAATTTTTTTTGGTCTTGTTTCAAAACGTCATCATCTAGTACTAGTCTTCCCCTTCAAAATAAGCTATTGAACAGTCACTAGCGATTTTTCTCACAAAGATACAGCCATTCTCAGTCTTGACATGTACCTGAACAACGACCCCTCGACGTGCTCAAACTTGCGAGCGAAGCGAGCTGCGCGCTATGAGAATGTATTAAAAATCCAAAGATTCAAAATCATAAATCATTATCAGTTTCCGAACATATGTTCGAGTTTCGCTCTGCTCTTTATAAAAATTGAATATAATTAGAAACCAAGGATCTAATGCTATAATTTCGAATTTCTAAATCATTAATCAAACAATATGGAATTGAAACAAAATTAAAACTTTAAATATTTTGTTGAAATTACTGGAAACTCGGAAAGGACTGTAAAGTAATCAGTAACTTCCTCCTAGTATTTTAGTAGCGACTTTTAATTTTTATAGACTCAAAAACTGTTAAATTTTCAAGCCAGTTAATGAGATGATGATAATTTTTTTTCAAATTGTGTCAATATCAATTCTTTGGAAACAGATAACCTTTTACCGAGCCTTTTACATTGATTTTTCTACCTAAATGATTAAAAATAGGGGCTCATCTAAGGATTAGGGAAAATTCCACAAAAAGCGTAATATTTGAGGTGAGAGCCTTAAATAGGGAGTGCGACATAAAAAATTCTGGAAATCAAGCATAATACTAAAAGCAAGTAGTGTAATGTGGAGTTGAATAATAAATGTGGATAAATGTTTTAAAACATTCTGATTTTTATATTTTCATATATAATCATTTTTCCTTGATAGTAGAGGTAAACTCGATGATTCCCCTCCTGTTTTCGGGAGAAAAAACGGCCGATTCCCCTCCTGTTTTGGGAATGGAGGGGCTTTCCCCCCCTTTTTTTTGTTTCTTATGTGATTACTTTGTAAAAACAAAACTGGTAATTCCTCGAACCTGTCGTTTCTGTTTTACCCCCCCCCCCCCTAAGCCACTCTCATGAGTCTTGTTTACCTCTACTATCAAGGGAAATAGTATGCATACCGCGGCGGAAACGAGCGATAGCGCCTCGTATGAGTTAAGCACCTCGGCTTCACCTCGGTGCTCAACCCTTATACTCGGCGCGGAATCGCCCGTTTTCCCGCTCGGTGTGTAATGTACTATTAGGATATTTCAAGAAGTCAGAAAAATCTCCTAAAATTTAGACAGATTCTTGTACAACTGTTATATATCACATACGATTATAAGAGAACCTGTTTTGATCAAAAAAATGTTCAATTTCTTACAAAGAAAAACATTTTTACTTCAAAGACTTTCTGCTGCTACAAAGAGACTAGAATCATTTACAGTCTAGGAAATCAAAAATAGGAATCCAACTTATTTTTTTTTAAACTTATTTCTACACTCTCTTGAAAATCGCTATATACCTGAATTTGAAAATACTTTGAAAATTGAGAAAGAAAATGAACTAACATAAATTTTTTAATTAGTTTTATTCTCAATAACACTCAATTCTCTGTTTCAAACTCCTCCCTTATTAATGAGAAATCTTCAGAACAAAAAAAGGTAATTCATCAAGATTGAAAGTCTGCTTTGTCTTATATTTATCATGTTTACAAGAAGAACCAAATAAATCACTCTTCGGATTCTACCTTCACATTGCAAGCTTCTGTTTCATTATTTGATTTTAAGGGATTCGAAGTTTCTTCTTTTATTGAAGAATGTTGCTTTTGAATAAAATTGCTGTCTCCTTAATCAAAGTAGGCATCTTTTTCCTCTCATATGTCTTTAATAGAGCATTTTTGAAAGAAATTTTCTGATAAGGTATTTTAAGATCTGGATGATGAACCCTTCGATGTGCTTCTAAAGCAGTTTTATAGCATAATTTCAGCTTACAAGCATCACATTCGAAATAACTTCTCCGATGCAAGTTGAAGCTCCTTTCATTCACAAATATTCTTTCACAGATTTTGCACGGATAAACTTGGCTCTTTTCATGAATGAACATGTGTTTCTTCAAATATTTCTCTACTAAAAAGATTTTCTTGCAAAACTGACATTCAAAAGGATGAGCTGGATTATGTCTCAGCATATGAACTTTTAATCCGCTGAATATCCGAAAACTTTTTTTGCATTTTGGGCACGTGTAACGTATAGTAATGGAGCCAGGTGAGTAAGTTACAGACTTTTCCATGAAATCATGATCATTGGTGTGGATCCATAACCTTTCAGCGGTTTCAAATTGTCTTTGACATTTATTGCACCAATGACTTCTTGACGGATGTACTATAGGTAATTTCAAATTAGAAAATTCCACTTTATTCTTTGGGAGATCACTGCTGCATTTTATAAAGAAATTCGGTAAATGGTTCTCTTCTTCTTTCAAGTGCGTTTTAGCAACGGAATCATATTCAACAGGCTCACCTTTATTGTAATATCGTCCAAAGAATCTTCCTTCGCATTTGGTGGAAACTGAAAGGAAAATTCAACTTCCTATCTCTTAAGTTCCTTCACATGAAGCTGGAATAGTATAAAATATTCAGTGGAGATTTAAATCGACTCCCGGAAAAAATTGTGGAATAGTTTTGAAATAACTTTGCCTCTAGGACCCAAAGAATGAGATTCAATTACAGCAATGATAAAATTTTGGGACATGATAGTGACCGCCTCAAAGTGATTCAAGATCCCAAAAAGCTGGACAAAACCTCAAAATTCAAAGTTTACCAGCTAAGGTAGATGTTCATTCATACTTCTTTAAGGGGTGTTGGAGCATTATTTTGTAAAAAGGCAAGTCACTATATTCAAAACTGTCCTTGTAGCGAGCACTTTAACTTGACTCTTCGTCGAAGACGCGCCCATCAGTTTTTTTCTCGAGTTTCGAGCGTTCGACGAAAATCGTTGTTATTCTGTGCTCCCGGATTTGCATTCCGAATAAGTATGTTCATGATATTGGGAGTTGAATGAGCAACTCCAAAATTTGTTTTTTCCATATAATTCTGGAATATACGTAGTGAATTATTTTTTTGCCTGCGAGTGCGCGCCCCGGGATTTTCCGTTTTAATCGCCAAAAAGTATCAACTTTTTGATTCCTTTAACAAAAGCTGCCCCGAGCTGCCCCCGTAGAAATAAATGCTGTTTTTCTACAACCACGTGGGAGTGTTCACCCGCGCTATAGTCCACCAATCCATGATTCTCTACGCGCCACATGCTATGCGGAAAAGATACTCATTCAAAATAAAAGTAATTTATTCGGTGACGTTCGGATTTACCCTTGGGAACGTTTGAAATGTGCTGGACACAATACATGGGGTGCCCAAATCGAATTTTACCATTGTATGATATTAGAGTATTTATCAGTTGAAGTATTCGATTTTCTCATCAAAAAACATAACGAATAAATAAGTAATATTAAAATAGTACAAATATGTAAACAATAGATATATGTAACAGCAATAAATGTAACGAAAACATTGTGAAGGAAAGGCGACTTCAGAATAAAAACTTCGGATTTTTGGCGTAAAAAGTTTATATTTTGGAAAATAAGGCAATATATTTTTTACTCCGTTATTGACAGGATTCAAGGCGCGAGTCGTGAAATGAAAACGCTTCAAAATTTTCGAATATGTGGATTCCTTCAAGGACCTGAATCTTGAAAATGAAATCACGACTTTAGGGATGAAGTTTTTTCGGTATACCAGCTGATTCTTTTACTATTTACCGACCCTCGCGAGCGGCTTTGGGAATGGTTTGTCTGGGTCCGCCACTTTGAATTTTTAATATCATTTTTTAAATCAGCGAACCAAAAAACGAAAGTATAATTAGATCATTCTTCCAAAGAAAATCGGTGAGATTTTTCTCTTTCTTTTCCGGGTTCCAGAAATTTTTCCAAAATATTTGATGTTAAAATTTGCTCCCTTTGGTTGCATCATTGAAATATATACCTATCCACCTATATTATAAGATTGTCTCGACATAAATTGAAAAGAAGGCATATTAGAATTTCTTATATAATACAAGTTAATGAACACTTTTCATTTCCATAAAAGAAAGAAGGCGTTCTCTACCGATCTTACTTCTCAATTTATTCACATTTTCTTCATACATTTATTGCATATTGTTCCTGCTTGCGACTCCTTCCTCAATAAAAAAAACTTCAGCGGAAATGAGTGAATTTACAAACATTAAGTCACACTTGATCTTATATTTTCGTAGGGCTACATATAATTCATTTCGTTTTTTCCCTCTTCAAATTCTATCTTTACATCACAAGCTTTTATTTCGTAATTCAAATCCAAGGGTTCAGAAGTTTCTTTTTTAATTGAAGGAAGTGAGGAAATGTTTTTACTTCCAGTTAAAACAAATGGATCGCAAGGTTCCTCCTTTGTAGAAAATAGAATAGAGTCTCCACTTTGAGTCATTTTTCCAAGTCCTTGCTGATCTTGAACAAAATTGGTTTCTTCTTCATGTTGCACGTCGCTCAAAGACTTAGTTTTTGAAACACTAGAATCATTGTAATCAGAATGATTCTTTTTCCTCTGATAGGTCTGCAGGGGAACTCTTTCAAAATTAATTCCCTGAACATCAATCTCACTTTTAATCAAAGTAGAATTAGAATCACTTGCACTAGAACCACTTTCTAACTTTATTCTCATCTTCCTTTCCCTCTCATTAGTATAATTCTCACGACTTGTGCCTAAACTATCCTCAGTTTCCTTTTTTATAGAACATAAAATAGAATTTTCCCTTCCAGTCAATTCATCAAGCCTTTTCTGCTTCTCAACCAAATTGCTATCTTCTTTATGTTGCATTTCACTCACAAATTCAGTTTTCACAACTATTGTATCGCTTTGCATCTTCTCTCTCCTCTTATACGTCTTTAAATTACCCATTTGATAATTATTTTTCTGAAAGTCCATTTCGCCTTCATCTGATGGTATCACAGAAATAGGACGAGCATAATGATGGATTTTTTCGTGTGCTGATAAAGTACGACTATGGCAGAATTTTCGCTGACACATATTGCATTCGAAATAAGGCTTCACGTTCATGGGGAAATTTCTCGTGTTAATATGATAATCAAATGATGACTTTCTCAAAAAGACTTTGGAGCAAATGTCACACACAAAATGAGTTCTGTACTTCTGGCGCAACTTGGAAGATTCCATTTGCCCAAGTATTGGAACTTCATCTCCCAATGCTCCATCTGGATAGTGGATTTTCATATGGGATTTTAAATCTTCAGTGTTCAAAAATCGCTGCAAACAGATTCCGCACTTACGATGTCCACTGTCTTTCATATTGAGCAAAATGTGAGCTTTCACACTAGAGGGACAGAAGAATCTTTTTTTACAAATATCGCACTGATAGGGTTTCTCTCCACTGTGGCGCCGCATATGAGAATTCAGTTGCACTAATTCACTGAATCCTTTTCTACAAATTTCACACACATGCGACTTTTTATCTAAGTGCATCTTTTTATGAGATGTCATGGTATAACGCAGCACAAATTTTTTCCTACAAATATCGCACTCGAAAGGCCTTTCTCCTGTGCGAGTACGCATATGAAGCTCAAACAAAGATGCAAAAACAAATCTTTTTACACATGTCCATGTTCCGTTTTATGCGAGTAGCGATACTACCTTTGCGCGTGAAAACTCTGGAGCGAATAACACAGAAATAGGATTCCCTTTTTTCATGAATAAACATGTGTTTCCTCATACGACGCTCTGTGAGGAAGGTTTTATTGCAAACTTTACATTCGAAAGGAATACATTTGTTCCGTGTAACGTCTATCAGTAGAGTCAGTTGCAGACTTTCCTGACAGATCATGCGTCTTTGTGGTGTCTCAGGCTTCGATCATTTTTCAATTCTTCTGAGGATCTAATAGATCATTTAAAAACATTTATTATAGTTTTGGAAAGGTCCTTGTTGTCTGTGCGACAACAATTTTTAAAATGAGTCTGATCTTCTTTCAAGCAATACTTTTCATCAACGGAATATATTCGGGATGTTCAGATTCGATCATGGCGATGTTCCGAGACCCTTCTTTCGCGTTTGGTGAAAACTGGAAGAAAAGTTCAATTTTCGATTTTTTGACTTCTTCAATTCAAGCAGGGATAGTATGAAATATGCATTTTTTATTAACGGAGTGGCTATTTCGCCCGAATGATCTGGCGAAATAGCATGCTTGCCTTATTTCGCCCATTTTTTTGGGCGAAACAGCATTCTCGCCTTATTTCATTCTTTTCAGCCCACCGGGATAAAAGAGAAAGGGGAGACGGGTAAAATGTTATAATTAAAATTAATTAATTATACATAATTATACTATAAACGTTATGATCGCACAAGCAAAACATGGGACATAAGTGAGACAAATATAACCTCAAAATGTTTAGTGGTTATAAACATCTCAGTTAGGTAGCGCAAACATCGAATGCGCAAAATTTGAATTTCATTGTACTTGCTATCATCGCGACGATTGAAACTCTCGAATTTGAAGAAAGAAAAAGCGAAGAATTGAAGAAGAATGTTCTGATTTTGTTTTTATGGGAGAAAGTTTCATCATTTAAAAAGAAAAAATCAACAATTTTTGAACACTTCAAAAAGCAAGAAGCATCACAATTTTAGAATAAGACAACTCCAAGTTGAGAGGTGAAATCAAGGGCGTACGCAGGATTTTTATTAGAGGGGGGCGAAATTTACTAAATGTAGTTAAATGGCTAATTATATTTTTAGAAAACATCAACACTTGTACACAATAAATTTAAAGTAATGCCAAACGTCGTGGGTCTTCAGTGAAATGTTGCAAAACTTTTTCTATGATTTTTTTTCATTTTCTTGCAAATAATGCGATCATTTAGGGGTGGGCAACTGCCCACCCCTGCCCGACCTTGCGTAAGCCCTGGGCGAAATAATTCTCAGTTTGAAAATGTCCAAAGTTTGATAATTACAGATTCAAATTTCCAAAATGGTTTAATCTAAAATGGAAAGTTATCGAAATTTCATTTTTTCTCAATAAAGCGTTGAAAACTGAACAATTTCAAATGAACATCTCTCGAGAGTAGAATAAGTTTATATTGGAGGTAAAGTTTTTCTGCTCTGCAATACATAATGGAGATGCTCTCAAATAGAACAAAAGTGAATGGGTTTTAATGTTTAATATCAATTCGTTGCATATTGTAAACTTAAACTTATGGATAACAAAATAGCACTCGATAAAGTTTTGAAGAATTTCTGATGCAGCATTATATTTCAAAATAATTTTTTATAAGAGGAAAATTATTTTCAAACTTTTTTATTTTGGAAAGTTCCAAGCAAATCAGGCAATACTTAATCAAAATATACAAAGGAGAACAAAGAGAAAGAATATATATTTTGAGAATTTATGGGATGTTGTGTTATTCTCAGATTTTACGTCCAGGAATTAAATATATTAAATTCAAAAAGGAAAAAAACCTTTTTTTATTCATTCAACTTCATCCAGACTAAAATTCTCGTCCCTACCGATATGAATACGGAGTTGATCCCACGCCAATCTAAGGCTATCTGATGAGGGAGTCGGTTTGACTCAGAAACGTAATAGACACGCATTGTAGAATTTTAGGCTGGATGATGTTGAATGAATAGAAAAAGGTTTTTTCCTTTTTGAATTTATTGATTAAAGTAAAACAGTGCGATTTTTTAATTTATATTGATGAAAGAGGTTAATGAAATCCAATTTATAATAATACGCAATAAGTGTTTTCGTAATATTTTCAAATCAAAGTAAGAATAAGAAATATCGAAAATGCTTTTCCTGATCAATTTTTATTGTAAAACGGAAATTAAAATAACATAGGAGTGTACAAATATATCATATTGAAATCTGATAAACATACAATTCAAGTAATATGTCGAATAACATAGATAGACAAACAATTATGCCAACTGGCTTTTTAACATTCATCAATAACAATCTAATAATATTAAGTTTAGAAACAATGAGAAGCCTATTTCCTGGCCATTTCAAATCAAAATATAATTTATTCGAAAGCTCAGATTTGGAACCGTAGATATATGTCTATATTATGTACAATTAATGAAATAAAAAATCATCATGCGTTAATCTTTGGTAGTTTCATAAACATATAAGTAGGCTTATATTTGAAAACATAGACGTTTCTCTATTCACGGAAGAAATACAACAATTATCTTAAAAATTCATCGTTTTTGGTATAGAACTTGTATAGAATTTGGTATAAGATATTCATCTTTAGATTACTATCATTATTTAAATCTACCTATACATACATCTACATAGTTGAATCCGACTGGTGGAAAACTGGTTTTTTCTTTCTTTGAAAATTAATTTTCAAAACCGATAAGGTCACGAAGAGATAGAGATTGAAAAATATTGAAGTTTGTAAAATTTATATAGACTAAGGGACTGGAAAAGATGAGAGACTCAGTCACGAAAGGATAGAAAAAGAGATTGAAAAAGATTGATATTCGTGAAAGATAGATAGAGTAAGGGATTGAAACAGAGAAGAGTCTCGGTCACAAAAGGATAGAGAAAGAGATTAAAAAGATTGATATTCGTGAAAAAGAGATAGACTAAGAGATTGGAAAAGATAAAAGACTCGGTCAAGAAAGGATAGAAGAAAAGATTGAAAGAGATTAAAGTTCGTCAAAGATAGATAGATTAAGAGATTGCAAAATATAAGAGTCTTGGTCCCCAAAGGATAGAAAGAGAGAATGAAAAAGATTGATAATCGTGAAAGATAGATAGAGTAAGGGATTGGAAAAGATAAAGAGTCTCGGTAAAGATAGGATAGAGAAATAGATTAAATTACACAAATCTAATACCTTCTCATAATGATGAGAATGTAAAAAGATTGATATTTGTGTCACAAAAGGATAGAGAAAGAGATTGAAAAAGATTGAAGTTCGTAAAAAATAGATAGACGAAGGAATTAAAAAATATAAGAGTTTTTGGTCACGAAAGATAGAGAGAAAGAAAGAAAATGATTGAAATTCGTAGTAAAAGGATAGCCTCAAGGATATGAAAAGGTACACATCATCCAGTGATAGACAGATGGATGGAGAACGATGGCGTTTTAGGAATGCAAAGTGACCCATTCAGAGAGATAGAATATTTCTATCTTTTTAATCCCCCAATTCCTATCTTTTTCAATCTTTTTACTTCCAACAGGGAAGTATACGTTTAATTTCCAGCCCTTTTTATAAAACTATAATTTATCTAGGGTTGTAATTCACCCGTAGAAATTTTGAACAAATATTTCGAAACTTATCATAAGAGGTTTCTATATTAGTTGTAAAATAAACTCCTTTCTAAATATTCTACTTTTCCTGGTGGCAATGTTTCTCTACCCACTGCGAAATCTTTTCGAAAGGCGATTTTCGGTATGATACACGCGGTTTCCCATTATCCTTATTACGAAAAAGATTGGATATTTCGAGTGAATCACACGATTTGAACCTCATATTCATTTCATCAAAGGTAATCGACGCTGATATAGTTAGCCATTTTGACAAACCTTCAATTGAACATTCGCCTTTCCCATGGCAATTAGTATGAATTTAATAACCACTAAGGTATGTATAAAGCCACAAATTACGTCATGAAAATCATCCCGCAAAGAGCAAGCTAGAATTGCTCTGTACAACCTTGGACCATCAAAATTGAGATTGTGAGTATCAATATAGCATGGCTTCTCAAGATAAACCATATATTGAACCAGATTTCCTATAGCAATTCTCAGAGGCACAGCTGACACTTTATTTCCGTGTAGGAACAATTCTCCATATTTGCTAGAAAGCCCATGGACTTTAGAAGCAGATGGTAATATCTTTTCAGTAGGAATGACGTTATTACTCTAGGAGGAAGTGCCAAACTTTGCAACCATTTGAAAAATATCACAATCTCCAGCCAAGCCTGTTGTTTCCAGGTCGAGCAGAATGAGTGACATCTGATCATTTTCGATTTCCTCGTCACCAAGGGCCTTCCATAAACCACGTGGCTTCTTGGGGGGAAGGGAGGGGGTATTTACAAGTCCGAGCTACGTGGTTTTGATAACAATGCTGGAGAAAATGTATTCCCTGTCATCAGTAACCTGAATGAGTGACTAGTGTATCCATTTTTTTTATTCAGATTGCTAAAAAAGAATAAAAATTGAGTTTACCTCAAAATTTTT
>WSXT02183764.1:0-20801 GCA_011762715.2 Neuroterus valhalla | reverse complement strand
TCCACTCTCACACAATCTCTCACCCTTCAACTTCACACACTTAGCACTTTCACCTTTCACTTATCACTGCATACCTTCGAAGTAAAAAATTATTATAAAATGTCATGATCCGCTCATAATTTTCTACGAATGGTCGGAAATTCGTTAAACAACATGTATAATATTATTATTTGAAGATCAATAATTTTTGAAGCGCTAATTTAAAATAAATGTTTTTCGGAGTTTCAAAATTTTCAATCGCTGTTTTTCGTTCTTTTTCACTGATCCAAAAAATTACCCGGAAGTATTATTGCTAATAATATTATTAATTATTATTATTAATAATATTATTATTATTAGTAATATTATATTTCATGAGTATTTAATATTATCTATATATTATCATTGATATTTTTCAATAATATTATGAATAATAATTATTATTAATAATCAAAAATTACTATGTTTCAGTTGTAAATATTATACTTCAATTTTGTTTTATGAATATGCATTAAAGGCTTCATCTTTAATTATGTATTATTACTCATTATACTTATTTCATATTTTTTCAACATAATGAAAATTTTTAAATGAATAAAAATTGTTTTTTCATGAATGTATTTTAGATTCTTGAAACTGAACCATGTCGTTTTTGACTAGTTCTCTCCTTCTTCTCTTAATGTATGATAATGGCTAATTATTATTTTTTTTTTTTAAATCTGTTGTGAATAATTTCAGAACTGTGCCTTGAGAATTTCAAATTGAACATGCATACCTGAGGCTAAGAAAAAAGCCTCCAAATATTGGACTTTAAGGCATGTTTGCATATGACTAGGATTTTTTTATAGTATTTCCGAAATATGAAAATTGGCTGAATGTATTACTTACTGACGAGTAAACAAGTGTACAAGAGGTCAAATAAATTGAATCAGAATTTCCTGTCTTAAATCTGAAAAGTGAAAATACGATACATTTTACATATTAAACTCCTTAGGACATACAAGTTGTCGTATTCAGTTCTAAAAATAATTTTTGTGGAAAATAAAAAAATAGGTGTAAATTTATTTACCGAAAAGAATGATTTGGTGAACTAGCACGTTGAAATTTGTTAAATGTAATTTTTTGGGCCACCCCACTCCATAATAATCATAATAACTTGAATTCTAGTTCAAGCTTTTATCACTACCGATACATTGATACGAAGAATTTAATTTTGGATAAAACGATCATTCGCACGCGTCGAATTCCTTTCCATTCGAAGAAGATTTTGCGCAAAATAATAAAAATGTTTTTGATGAACAAGAAAATTTTGCTCCAGCCCGGAAACAAACCATAACCACCGGTATACACAAGTGAAGCGTTTTACCGATATGTAAGTTATTGGTTAAACGTTTACCAGTAGCTTATGGCGCGTTTGGTTCGAATCCTGGCTGAAGCAGATTTTTTCTCGTTCTGCAGAAAGCTGATTGTTCAAATCAGTTGTCATTCTGATTGTTCAAAATTTTGAAGCGGAGTTTTTATTTGGAAATATTGAATTAAAAACTATTCTTTCAATTGCATAACATGAATTCGACGTTTCTACACAGATTTTTTACCGATTTGATAAAATCGTTAAAATTGATGCAACCAATGATTCTAGAATAACAGGAAATTTCGTACGAAGCAAAACGTAAACAGGGACAGTTTGTAATGTGAAATGCATATCGTTCCGATATCAAATGCAGATGTTGCCCCAGGTTAAATCCCCTTCTATTTTTCGTCACTGAGAACGTTGAGTATTATTCAATAAAAGACTGAAATTGCAAGAGCCATTGAAAATATTCCTGCATTCTAAAATACCTTTCATGCTATTTCGTCACCGTTGAGTATACTTTTCCTGATAGATGGAAAATAATTCGTTAAGCACATGTGACAGTCTGTCATATCAATAATGAAATGGTTGATAAATAAGAGACGTTATGTGATTTCGGAATACTGGTCAGTGTATGTTTCATTTTATCTAAACTATTAACCTGTGGCGGTTCGAGTTTTCGACATTTAGTTAATTTTTCCAAGCGTATTTTTGAAGTCGAAACACAATTTGCGCTCATATTTGGAAAAGAGAAGTTATAAAAAATGTTAGGAAAATTGAATTGAAGACGAAAGCAATTATTGGCTAGCTCGTATATGTCGAACTAGAAAACATCATCACACAGTCATATCACTACATTATGGATCTTCTTTTTAGATGTACACAATTTTTTTTAACCACTGAATTTTTTTTTCAACTGACATATCGAAGTGAAAATATGGGAAAAGCATCAGAAGATAAGAATCTTCATTAGGGTGGTCCAAAAATGCATTACAAAAAATTTTTCCCGAATTTTCATGTAAAACGCTCAGAAATTTGTTCGAATCCACAGAAAAAAATGCGTTTTTTTTTGTTTCGAAAAAAAAAAATTTATAGGTGCCGTAAGAGGGTTAGAAAGTCAAGGTTTCTTCTGAATTTTTGAACTTATTTCCAACGTTTCAGTTAGAGCAAGGTAATATTCAATCAAAGTTAACAAAACTAATTGTTTAAACAATTTGTTATCATTCATAAAAATATTATTTTGGCATAATGCTACAATGTTGCGGTTTTTCTGGAATTTACCATTTTTTTGTCCACTTTTCACTTGAAGTGGGTAATAATATAATTTCATTAAGCAAAAATAATTGTTTAAACAAATTGTGAATGTTTATAGCTATCTTCTTCTAGATTAATACTACATAGTTACGGTTTTTCCTAAAATTTCCAACTTTTTGCCTACTTTTCACTCGAAGTGAGTTTTTTTTTTTTACTTGGAATATTTGTTTATACTCTCTTCCTGTTACGGGTTTTGAGAGTCTCGGAATAACCTTCTCTCTATTCCTTTGGAAACCTCACCATTAATTCAGAGGTGAGGGGGACCTACAGTTTACGGTGGGTTCCGAACCATCAAGAGCAACAGCTACATAATACTTGGAGAACTTAAAGAGCTCTAGAGGTACCGGGCTCACGACTCTCCGTGGCCCGCCGCAGCTCTTCCAGAGTGCGAGGCGGGAATCGAACCCACAACCAGACAGTACCGTGGGTCCAAAGCTCATGCCTTAGCTTCCAAATTATTATTGTTAATGGCTTTCTTCTCTTAGAATAGTGCTGAAAAGTTGCGGGTTTTTCTAAACTCTTAAGCTTTTTGTCCGCTTTTCATTTGATGAGGTAATAATTCATGCAAGTTAACAAACATGCTGTTTTAAACAATTTATCATTGTTTATAACCATTTTATCTAAGATAAGTGCTAGAAAGTATTGGTTATTTCTAAAATTTTTAATTTTGCACTAAATGGAATTTGAATGAAATTAAATTAGATTGAATTAGATGTAATTGATTTAATTGTTGGTTAATTTGGATTGTTTTTCATTTAAAATGAGAATTTTTTTTTGAAATATCAACCATCATATTTTTTAATAAAAATTTATATTTATAGGTCAAAAATTCAACTCTTTGGTTGAAAGTTCAACTGAATAGAAAATTCGAAATTCAAATTTCGCTGAATGAATTCAGCTTCTTTGTTTCAATTAGATTTATTGAACATTGGGAAAATAACAACAACAATTTACTTCAAACAATACAATAAGATTTGAAATATGATTCTCTTTCATGTTTTTTTATTCTTTGATCACAGCTAAAAAGGTAAAGCAAAGTTGAACATTTCAGAAAAAAACACAACTTTCCAGCATTTTTGTTAACTCGCATTATTCATTACCTCATAAGTGAGAAATTGATGAAGAGCTTAATAGTTTAGAAAAAAACCGCAAATTTTTGCACTAGTCTAAGATAAGATAGGTATTACCAGTAATAATTTGTTTGAACGATTATTATTGCTGAATTAAATAAAAAATTAACTCCCTCCAATTGAAAAATGGTCAAAAAGGAAAAAATTTCAGAAAAAAAAACTCAAATTTCTATCATCAAGCAAAGAAAATGTTATTAACAATGATAATAAACTGTTTAAACAATTGTTTTTTTAACATGAACTAATTATTACTCTAATTTAATAGAGAAGTGATAAAAAGTTTAGAAATTTTTTTTGTAGCATTATTCTAAGAGAATATTGTTATGAATAATAACAATTCGTTTGAAAAATTATTTTTGTTAACTCTAATTCATTAAAACCTTGCTCTTACGTTGAAATTAAGTTGAAAAATTCAGGAAAACTTTGACTCTCCAACCGTTTTCTAAGAGGAAGTTGCTAAAGACAATGATAGATTGTTTAAACAATTTTAATAAACATTTAATTATCAGTGTAAAGTATTATGCGTTAAAAAAATCGCACGAAAATCATAATTAGCGCCAAAAACTCGAAAAACCCTTTTTTCACTTATGGGCTTTTTTTGTGACCCTATAAAACAGACTTATGGGGGTGATATTTGAAAAGTAATATTTTATCCGCACTCTGTGACCAATTGTGAAGGGAAATGGTGAATTTCGAACTCGATTCGAAATTTCAAAAATTTGAAAAAAAAGTTTTTTGGACCACCCTACTCATCATGTATTCTATTCGGGTAGGAATTTCGTAAAAATTTGTTTTTGGTTTTTCATTGAATTAGGTGAATTTGTGAAGAAAGAAAAAAATTCCTAGAGGAATTCCTACTCAACATCGTAAATTTCCTTTTCATTCCTTGTCCTAACTTTTTTTCACAATTTCCATCTAAAAATATTCTCCCATCAAAAATACCTTACCCGGTGTTGAGTAGCAAATTAAATGTCAGAAACGAGCGTGTAAACGACGAGCAATTGAATGTTTTTAAGCGTTTTAATCGTACGAGCGAGAGGGGGGGGGGCAGCCACATCTTATTCCACTCATTTCTACTTATTTTTAATGTAAGATTTTATCTACCATTAGTTATCAGTGTGACTTCCGCTTCTCTTTTCTTCTCATTTTTATACAAGCTTTCAATACCTTCCCCTACACTCCCCTAGCTTCTTCTTTTACCCCTCTAGCTATCTCTGCTTCGTGTATTCATTCTCCTTCCATCGCTTCTTCTTCTAATCTTCAACACTTCCTTGCTATGCTCCCTTTCCTTCTTTGCGACTTATGCAATCACCCCAAAGATGCATTTTCTATTCTTATCCTTTTCCCAGTACCAGCCAGTACCTTGCTTCTTTCACTTCGTTTCCCAATCTCCGCCTATCTATTTTTGCCCCCCCCCCCCCATCCTCTCTCTAGATATTTCAATAACCCTTCTATTTTATTGCCTCATACCATTTATTGATTCTTTTTTCACCTATCCTCTCGAATCTGTCCTTTTTTGCATTTCATCGGAAATCAGAAATACAAATAATATATCGTGAAAAGCTGGATAAGTATTTAGAGCATCACAAGGATGATTGGAAGAAAGAGTTAGACAACACAAAATTAAGAGGGTGCTTGGATAATACTGCGGAATGGAATTTCTTAGAGTGCTTCGGAAGTGTGTGGTACTGCGATCGTGGGAAGAAAGTCCGGTAATGCGTGGTGAAATGATGAAATACGCGTCGCAGTCAACATGAAAAAAGAAGCGCACTCGAGACTGTTCAACACTGAAGGTCTTAGCGATAGGGAAAGGGCTACGGTCATAAATGACTACAGGGATGAAAAGAGGGAAGCAAGTATACTAGTAAAAGAAATCAAAGATAAAATCAGAATGGAAAAAGATACGAAAATGCAAAATGATTTTGAAGGAAATAAAAAACTATTTTGGAAATGGGTTAAGAAGACTAGAAAGAAGAAAACTAGCACTGAGTTAGTCGGAATAAATAATGCTGACGGTGAAATGGTATGGGATTTGGACAAAGTGAGAGACTGTATACGAGATTTCTTCAAGAAGGACAGACACGGATACGTTAGACAATTCCGATATAGGTGGTGGAAGCAGAGTGGGTATTGACGACATTATTTCCGTAATCAAAAAACTAAAGAATGGTAAGGCTGCCGGTGTGGATGGTATTACCTCTGAAATGCTTAAGTTCGGTGGCGCGTATTTGTTTGTGTGGCTGTGTGAATTTATGAATATATGTGCTGTAAATAGCGTAGTTCCGAGTGATTGGGCAAAGGCGATTATTGTCCTAATCTACGAGGGGAAGGGAATCCAGGCGACTGCAATAATTATAGAGCAATTAGCCTCCTCAGTATTGTCGGAAAAATATTTACTGTTTTCTTTGCATTTGTTGATCTGGAAAAAGCTTTCGATAAAGTAAATAGAACTAAACTGTGGGAGGTCTCAAAAGAATATGGAGTGGCTGGGTAGCTTCTAAAAGAAATACAAGCAACATATAATAGTAGCATAGCAAGCGTAAGAGTAAATGGACAATTAGGCGACTGGTTTGATATTAGGCAGGGCGTTAGGCGAGGATGCGTTAAGTCCTCTGGGATGTTCAATATATGCATGGACAAATGTCTGAGAATGGTTCTATTTGACGAGGGAGGTGTTGATCTTGGGCCAGTAAAAGTTGGTGGCCTTGCGTTTGCAGACAAGATCTTTACGGCAGAATCAGCCAAAGATTTGCAGAGAATGTTGAGCAGACTGAATACCAGCATGGAGAGCATGGGTCTCAACATTATGTCAATAAAACAAAAATCATGGTGTTTGAATGAAAGGATACAGAAACGCATCGCAATATTACCCTGAATGGAGAGAGGATAGAACAAGTCGATCATTTCGTGTATCTTGAAAGTTTATTCACTTCTGACGGGAAGATGGATGCAGAAATTTTTAGACGCATAAATGTGTGTTGAAAGAAAACGGCAGTGTACGGGGTATCACTCAAAGCAAAAATATAACAAATAAAGCACCAACTGTCCTATACGGTATCGAGACCTAGACGTATCAAGAAAAGGACAAGAGTAAACTGAACGCGATCGGCATGCAATTTCTGCGTAATATGTGCGGTAAAACGGTAATGGACAAAGTAAGTAATGAGTGGGTTCTCAAAGGATGTGGTGTATAGGAAACGCTGTTCGAAAAGAGTGAAAGAAATTTGCTTAGGTGGTTCAAACACGTTGAGAGAATGGGTGAAGAACGATTAACAAAGCAAGTGTATCTAGGTTTGGTGAATGGTAGCATGCCCAGAGACAGGCCAAATAAGTAATTGATAGAATGTGTGAATGGATCCCTCAAAAGGAGAAATATAAAGAGCCGTAGAAACATAAGAGCCTGTATGAAAAGATGCATGGATGTGGAAGAAGCAAGAGATGTATGTCAGGATAGGGATGTTTGGAGAGCAATAGTATAAAAGAGAAAGTGTGAAGCCTGAAACAAACGATTTTTGATACTAATTGTCCCGTGTAAAGATATCACTTAGTGGAATATTTGAATGGCTTCGCAAAACTCTTTGTACGGGGTGTTTGCTAGAGAGATCAGGAAGCGACCCGTGTCAGACCGATGTTTCACAGGACAAGTGTGTTGTTTGAAAGCAGAAATAGACTAGACTTACTTTTGCTGCGTATTGTTTTAATCGGGTCTTACCCCTCATGTTGCCGAAGTAGCCTCGCGTATAGTAATTCTGCTCAACAATTCAATTAAAGCCTCTGTCTACTAAAAATCCCGCATCTTAATCAAAAATGGAAGCAGCTTCTTTCTGTTCGTAAAAAACACGCAATGAATTCTAAGACTGATCTTATACCAATCCCTACGTCCTTCTCATACACATCCCTTCTTTAAAATTTTCCATGTCAATTCCATTTTCCAATCCTTCCATATCCATCCTCTATTTTCCAGTAGTACAGCGGGGCTGGAACCCATCGTGTTACGCTTACTTCGTAAGGGATTTGGCCTAATGGTATGATAATTATAATTTTTCCTCTTTTTTAATTTCCCATAACGTACAGTGCTCTCTACTTCTATCATACCATCTCCTGAGAATTTTTTCTTTCCTTTCCCGTTCGCGTTAATTCTCTGGCGCTCTTTTCTCTTTATCAAACCTCTTTGTTACGTATAATCGTTTATTCTCCTTCGTTTTTCTCTCTTTGTTCTTCCTCAAACTTCCACGTCCTTTTTCATGCCTTTGTTATCAACTTTGTGTCTGTTCTCTTATCGTATGTCCTGGCGTTGTCTATTCTTCCCCTAATGTGATAAGTATAAATTGATAAGCTGATGCCTAAATAAGGTATTGTTTATTTCAAACACTTGGTGATGACATGAAATTATACACATGTATACTATGGTGCAGAAGTGGAAGTCATAGCATGATCGACTTTGATGTAGCGGACGAAACACTGAGAGAATATGTAAAAGATTCAAGGGCTATGAAGAGTTGCCAATGTGGAACGGATTACTACCTCAAAGTTTCGAAAATAAACCTATGTCATGAATTGAGAAGAAGAAGATTGATAATAAATCTGAGCACACGTGAGTAAGAATAGAAAATCTGCAGGAACCGGAAGCGCAAATATTATATTGTGAAAAGCTGAATGAATATTCAGGGCGTCACAAAAAAGATTGCAAGCCAGAGGTAGCAAACAATAAAAAATAATGATAAAGATTTTAAAAATAACAAAAATTTGAGGGGTACATGGATAATACTGCGCAATGATATCTTCGATAGTGCATCTGAAAGATGTGGTACACTAGTTTTGAAATGGTTTGAGAGGACTAGAAAAGGAAATACCAACATTCGAGAAATCGATTGAGGACTTTATGAGTGAATTTTCCAAGAAGAGTATGGAGTTGAAGATATGAAACATAACAACTGTGACAAATACAAGGATACGAGAGACATTTCCGACGTTGGTAACGAAAGCAGAGTCTGTATTGACATTTGATTTGTAATTGAGAAACTAATGCATGGTAAAACTGCTGGTGTTTCTGGTATTACCTCTGGAATGATTAAGAGCATTGACAGATATTTATTATACGGCTGTGTGATATTATGAATATGTGTGCTGTGAATAGCGAAGTTTCATATGATTGAAGGCAGGCGATTATCGTCCCAGTCTAGCAGGGTAAGGGTAATCAAGGCATTTGTTTATCTAGGAAATGCTTGAGACAAGGTAGAAAGAGGGAAACTTCGGGGAGTCTTAGAAGAGCATGAAGTAACTGGCTGGATTCTTGAAGCAATACAAGCACTATAAAATGACAGCGGAGCCGAAAGAGAGTGAATGGGCAACTGAGGGATTAGTTTGATATTTATGCAGTGCGATAGGCAAGGGTTCATTTTGTCTTCTTTGATGTTTATATTTACATGGACAAATGTCCAAAAATGGCTCTCCGAGGAGAAAATGGTGGAGAGAAGAAGAGAAGGGAAGGAGGGAAGAAGAGGAAATGGAAGAAGAGAAGAAGACTGTAAGTAGAATAAGGGATAAGACAGATAGGAAAAGAAAGGAATAAAAAAAGGAAGCAAGTAGAGGGAAGAGAGTTAGGAGAAGAAGATGGAGAACTTAAGGAAAGGTTCAAGAGAAGTAGAAAAAAAGAGAAGAACACAGGGAGAGAAGAAGAGAAGAGGAGAAAAGAATTAGAGGAGAAGAGAGTTAGGATGAGTAGATAAGAAGAGAGCAAGGAGAGGAAGACAGTTGAGAGAAATAAAAGGAAGAAAAGAAGGAGAGTTCCAAGAGAAAGAGAGAAGGACAGACTTTAGAGAAGAAGTAATTGAAGAATAAGAAAACAGAAGTAGAGGTATGGAGGAGAAGAAGGAATCAGGCAGTTGAGAGAAGAAGAGTGGAGAAGATGAAGAAAGTTACGGAGAGAATCGGAGTAGAAGATTGGGAAAGAAGCGAAACAGGAAATAGTAAGAGGAAGAAAAGAAAAAGAGGAAAACAGAGTTAGGAAAAGAAGAGAAGTAGAGAACATGAGAGGACCGTTGAACTGATTACATCGCTAGGGAAACTCCAGCTGTGGTCCTAGTATATTAAAAAGTTGTTACAACAAGTAATCGACACGACTTTAAATTGAACTCCCTAAAAGAATACAATGGTACGTGAATGAATAGAGTTTCCTACAAGTTACTTGGGTGTCCAGGGACGATTGCACAAATAATACATCCGAACGATTCGTATCCTTCCTTTTATTTTCATCTGCGATTGGAGAGCACCTCAAATGCGATTTTCCTCCCATTTGTGTTTTAACAAGAGGCTTGGTTCTGCAAACAAAAGTCAGCTCAATGTGTGAGAAACTCTCTATAAATGTGAAAAAATGTTGGGTTCTTTTCAATTCGATAGATACTGGGATGGAAAATTGATAACTGCTTCGACGTACGGTAATCAAACAGCTTGAAATATCTTTATCCTCCAATTTTAAAACAAAAAATTCCTTTTGCTGTTTTATAATTGATTGTTTAAAAAAAATTGGGATTCTCAGATTTCCAGGCTTCTTCAAAACTTACAGAGGCTTAGGAATGAAAAGTTCATTTTTATTGAATAATATTTCAGGTTAATTGAAATTTTTTGAAATAATATGAATAGCTATTTATTCAAATTTCCTTCAACTTTTTAAGAAAAATTCAAGCCGTGCACTAAAAACATGAAGAATTTTGCTCCAACACTATTACTTTCACAAAAGCATGAACTTAAGAAGCCGGATGCAAAAAGAAGACATAGAATCTTTTGGCTGGAGTAGATGCCTCTGAAAACTTGACAATAATGTTTCGAATGCCAAACCTTAAATTTAGTTGAAAAATAAAACTCCTAAATGAGAAAATTAAATGAACCACATACCATAATAACGAGAATCTTTTCTTAAACACTACGGTCAGAACCCTTCTCACACGACCTGTTGAAATCTTTTGAAATCTGCTGTTCTTGTAGAAAAAACAAAAGTAGTCGATAACTAAGGAATGACAGTCCTGGTCTATAGTAAGACATCCGTTTTAATAAAAATCGAATGAATCTTATACCCATGGAACAAATATACCCACAGCCTTTATTCTGATAGTACCGAATTTTTCATTTTCCATAATTTGTAACTCCTGAAACGTTTTTAAAATATGCATAGCAAAAACTTGTTGATCGACCTCCGATTCCTTTTTTGTTTCAGGATTGTTGATCAACGCATGTCCTGGGCCAGACTAGACCTTCTATACCAGACTCAGAATTTTATGTTTCGAGGAACCTAATCAGCGATAGTCCTAGACCAGACCAGACAAACCAGGTTGATCTCAGAACTTTTTGTTGTAATTAGATAGCTAAGCAGCTCGAGTTCTGAAGCGGGCCAGAAGTCCGAGACTAGAAGGTCTAGATGGAGTAGAAGCTGAGCCAGTACAGCGTTAGACCAGGGACGGATCAGACTTTCTGGACCAGACTGCCTACATGGAGCCAGACCTGAGCCGGACCTGAGACAGACTCGGAACAGACCTGGCACTAGCCTGGCATCAAATATTTCCACACGAGAAATTCCTGTACATACATATATTAAACAAGAATGACGAAACGCCATGCAGTTTATTGCCGAATGGCTAGTGTAGTTTGAAATGTGAATACGTATGTAAATAATGAGACGCTAGAGAAACCTTTGCGGTACTTGAAGAGAGGATGCGAATTTGGGGCTGCAATATTGTTGCAAACAAGTGACAACATGAAAAAGAGTTCCAGTTGAGAATTTTGGGGGAATTTGTTTATTAGACACGATTCTGATATTTATTGAACAATATGAGAAGTTAAGATAGAATCGGGTAGTATCGAGTCTTCAACTGGGTGAACTTTGATAAATGAGCCTTGGATTTGAATAGTGATTGTGACGCACAAAATATAGACAGGAACAATGTTGGAATATTGTTGAGAAGTTGAAGAAATTTTGCGTCTAATGAGTCTTAGGACGAGCAATTTGGCATATTGGGTATCAGATTATGACTTGATAGCAAAAATTAAATTCCGGCTTATGAAGAATTATGAATAATTAGTTATTGTTATCAGAACCATTTACTTCTCATAACTGATTCTGATACCAACAAGTTCAAATCGCACTATCTAGAGCATATGGAACGTGACATGTAATGAACTTTCCAATTATTTTTTTGAAATATTTTCATCCAAATTTTGGACAACTTTGTTACCTTTCAAAGTCAAGGCCACTCTTCAATTCGTCACTCAGATAGTATTCCGAAACTATCCAACAGCAGTGTTTTAACCTGATCCTGAAGATCATTCGATTCGCGGGAGTAGATTAGAAGATTGAACTTCTGTATAGGATTTGACACAAATTTCACACATTTCCTCTTCGGGAATCGTGCCAGCAAACTGAAAAGAATTTTTATTGATGGGGTGCTTAATTGAGGATGAGGATGAGACAAAATGGTAGTAACTAGATTTCTGACTGATTCGCAAAGTGTGTTTGCGTCGAAAAATATAATTACTGATTAACAAACAAAATCCAGGTGTGCAAAATTGCAAAGACAGTCTCAGATTTTTATTACGAATTGCTCATAAAGTGTGTGTGTAACATTCAAGTGAACAAAAAACAAAACATTGCGTTTGAAATAGCATACAGAAGACTGAAATTGTCAGCCAAGCAGAAATGGAAAAAAGTAATAAAAAAGGGGATATAAAACAACTAATATTAGCGATCAATCAACAGCTTTCTAAGACTTGACAAGCTGATGAGCAATAAGTGATAAGGTTCCATCTCAGAGCCTGCGAATTAAATAGGTCTACTCGGAGGAGACGCTGCTGCGCCACACGATTCACACAAGTAATTAGGAAGCTTCCAGATTCTGCCAATGGGATGAAACCTTCCAGTATAGATCTATCAAGGTGGAACCTTCTCGTTTATATGAGTCGATAACTTTTTAAAAAATTAAAATGATTTGTATTGAAATTCTGTCTGAAAAATTTGAGGAAGAAATGTTCTCTCTGTACTTATACATAAGTTCTGAATCCGCTACGACTGCAAGGATTTTTTGAGCACATTGATCGCATCAGCTTAGGGCATCGCATAAGCCCTTTCGATTGACTGTGCTCCCCTTCGACATAAAACTCAGCTATTGAAGAAATCTCAAGACAGTCAGATTAGGCGATTAGGTTACATTGCAACTGGTCATCGACTCGATCTGGCAGCTCGCCATGAACCGATACCTGTTGAAGCAAAGCTTTAAAATATAGTACGTTCTACGAAGGAAAGGCCCTCATGGAGATCAAGGAGATTTTTTAGAAAAAGCGATTGAAAGAATGGTAGAACTTTTGGAGCCGGTGAGGGAAAGCAGTGCCTACAGTTGTCGAAATTTTTACACTGCGCGTACACCATATTAGTAATTGTTGGCGCGCGAATTTGAAATGACGAATTTTCCTTTTATTTTCGTGATTACAAAATTTGCACGTGAGCATTACCCAGTCCGATTTCCGTTGCAAGTCCCTCTGCTACGATTTCATCTTTGCGCATCCAGCGTGCTCTGGCAGTAGGGTTGAGTATTTTATTGTGACGTTACGCCCAAACGATATAATCGATTCCTTTGCGCTAGTTACACCGTAGATGGCACGTTATGAGATGGCTGATATTTTATAGCGCTAGAGTATCGTCAATCGTTGAATGTACGAGCAAATGAAAATTTAACTTTGGGAGCTAGCACACCGTGTCCGTAGTGCTGACGGTCATTGTTGACAATAAGTAAAAATGGAATTAGTGCCCTCCAGAGATAAAAAATGTTCAGCAAATATTCTCATAAGTTGAAAGGAGGTGTTCAAGTTCGAAGTGTAGATAAAAAGTAAGCAATCAATATTTGCGATCCATATGCAATAAACCGGAATAAGCTAAGTGTCGACTCCAAGTAACTTCTAGCAGAAATATAGTCAGGAGACATATATAGTAATTTCATTCTAACGCTCAGTTTATATAGTTTGATATAATCAAAAGCTGAGAATAGTTTACGAGTGTTCGCATTCTTCACTGCTGGTCTCGTGCAGACAGTTCAATTTCAGAAAGTCAACGTCCAATACGTCGTTCTTGGAGATGTTGGAGTTACCTTTACTGCAAAGTTATTGTGAAAATGGAACTTTATAACCGTTATTTATATTTTTCTTGTCCTCATCGAAGAGATTGCATTTAGATTTGAATTCAATAACACAAAGTGAATACACGCAAAAAAAATTTAATACAACAACGGCACTCATAGGTAACCTCCTTGCGCCAAACTGTAGTACTGCAATACGCCTTCTGTTAATGACAACTGTTCTCTCTGTCAGGGAAGCTGCGTTCCCCGTGTGAGGCAACTGTCGTCTAAGAAACGGAAAACTAACCTTATGGGACGGACGCGTTCCCAAAATTGATGTTGCTGCTGCTTTCATGCCTTGGTTGCGCTGTCCTACTACTATGAATGCAGCAGCTGTCGAAAATTTCTTTCCGTGTAGCTGTCCATAATAACAGAACAAAATTCTCTATTATCTACAATGACAGCCAGCAGCATAGAGTACGAGCTTTCAGACATCGATCTGGTATCAGATCTAGTGTTCACGGGCTAATGAGATGGTTACACATGTTTCTGAGAATAACTTCTACACTGAAGGAAATACCACCTAGAACAAAATTTTTACCACTTGCGCGCTGAATTGTACAATACTTCCTAATTGATAGTGCCAACAATGTCAAGGTGCTGTTGTAACGAATGCAAAATGATTGGTTTTACCAACAGGGCGTGACGTCATATTCAAATACTTAATTATCTGAAGCATTGAAAACCTGGAAATCAATTTTTTTTTTTGGGGCCTTTTCTTTGCGAGATCACACATATCCTGTACAAGAAAGTATTGACAGCAAAAAATTACCGGAAGGAACTAAAAACAAGAGAAAGCCTGTTAGTGTACGACGCGTCGAATACTATTTGACGCGTGAGACGGTATTGCGGTACTTACCAGGTTACCTTCAAAACGTGAGCTTCGACTTCGAAAAAAGATAGCACCGTTCAGGATAAAGATATAGATATTTGAAAAAAAGGGTCGAGCTCATCAAAATCTGCTTGGACGAACGTTAGACAGAGTGATTTAGTAATTGAAGTGAGTTCAAAATTTTTTCTCCCATCAGAACCAGCGTGAAAACTAATTTTTTTAATATTCGCACTTTGCATCAAAAAATATCACAAGAAACAAATTTCAAGCCGTCGCGGGGCGCTTGGCAGAAGTGATAATAATGAATACGGTCAAAGTTCATCTTCTGGTACGCGTGCAAACCACAATCTTTCAGAAAAGCCCAAATGGACAAATTCCCAAATGACATGATGGATATCCAGCAGAAGAGGAATTTTTTAACAAAAATGTTCAACGTGCAGAAAAATAGTTGATTTCAAATCGGAAAGAGTTGAACGTTTATCAAGAGATGGACTCTCAAATGAACTAATAAATCCGTAACTGAAAGAGGTATATTTCCAACGGGAAAATTGATTTTTACGCAGAATTCAATAAGCTTTCCAACGATCCTCAAAAAAATATCTCAATCTATATTCTGAGCGGCACTATCTTCTCCCAAAGCCAAGCCTCTTTCTATTAAGTCAGCTGATTAGTGTTCTAAAATCATACATCAATAGTGTATGAAAGCTTGAATACATGAGTCTTTTGACATTTCAGCCCTTGATAGCTTCGAAAAAAAAATTCATCCCCACGCTCAAAAATGTCCAAATCACTTGATATTGCTTCAACAAAAGGTCCAATTCCTTGTCCAGTTGCAAAAAGAAGAGAAAACTACGTGTAAATACTAGCCTAAACTAATAAACTGGACCCTGACTTGTGCGAGAGAGTACCTTATTAAGTGTAAAAACCTAGAGCTAAGAAACGAGACGACTATGATAATTATTATAATAATGTTATCACGGAAAAATGAGGTTGAGATGTGAGGTCTGCATTTTTGTTACCACAAAAGTCATCGATATCATTTACGCTCTTGTGTGCGTTACCTTTTCTATTCAAGGTACATTTTGAATTCGGCGAAAATTTTTATTCTACTCGTGAGTTTGGGTTTATATCATTTGTGTACTTCTAGATAGGGTTAATGTACTATTAAGTGTTTCATTTAGCGTACGATGTATATTGTAACTATAATCACAAATAAATTGTCGAGAGTAAGGTGGGACATTGTACGCGATGTCACTACGACATCCTGGCGAGAAACTCAAATAAAAGAAATCGATTGAGGAATCTTTGCTCTTTCCACCTTATAATATTTTATTTCAGTTTCCTTTCTCTTAGGCAAATTTTGGCGGAAATCGTGTCAGAGGAGGTAAGTCCGTTGATATCAGAAAAGTTTTAGTAAACTTCCGAAAGTTTAGCGCTATCTACCTTTTCAAAATCTTTCTGTAGATCAACTGAAGCACAAAAAACTCTTTTGACTGATCTCAAACTTCTTCCTATGATATTTTCCTTATTTCCATGATCTTTAGCTGCCTCGTTTGAAACTTTCTTGTTCACAGCACAGATACTCATAATTTTACTCAGCCAAGAAGTAAGTATTCGATATCGCTCTCCAGCAATTAGGCAGCGATGGAATCGACATCAGTAGCCGTAACATTCCTTAGTTTCCTAAAGACGAGTGCTATGTCATTATAATTGATTCTTGTTATTATTTAGGTCTGACCTCCATACGATCCTACGAGGTACACTCTTACTGTCTTCTAGTTCGTCCAAATCACAAACCAATTCACTATCAGCATTCTCAATTTCGACTCCCTTATAGCTAATACTTCCTCTCTGGTCTTCCTACCTACATCTTCAGTATCGCAGACTGCAGATGCATTTTTAGAGATGCTGTACTCCTTTATGCCTTATTCCTTTACTAGTATTGTTTATGGCGACAGAAATTTACATTTAATACTAACGATATACTTTTCGTACCTATGACTCATGTTCATTCTCTGTTTCACCTCGCGTCTGCTTTGACCTAATATAAATTCTCTTCTGCGTACATCCTTGACCCGATCCAACAAAGTCAATCTCACTTCCTTTTCACCAAGTACACATGTGTTTCATTCTATGCCCAAATCAGTCGTTAATACTAATCAATCCTTTTTTTGCAGGAGACCCTGCATTTTTTCCTGTCACCCTTTGTTTTTAAAGCTTTTGAAATGAACAAGTATTCTTTTCGACTTTTTTTCGTAGAGCAGGAACCCAGCAATTCATGTCTTCGAGTAGGATGATAATTTCTTAGCATCGTAGACATCTTGACTATCGATTAATAAGTTGCAGGAGAAATACTTTTACATCCCTTTTCCTTTATTTTCTGTCCACTTGAAATATCCATCTGCCTCACGTGCATTATATCCCGCAGTATTTTATGAATCGTGTACAATGGAGAATGTGCAATAGGATGGTTCAAAAATGCATCAGAAACATTTTTTTTCGAATTCTTATGCGGATGCTCGGAAATTTGTTCAAATTCACAAATAATTATACCTAAAGGTGGCATGAGCCTCATGAAGTTTGACACGTGTTTTCCAAAAGAAAGAAAGACGTTTTTGTAAATTTCATTCAGAATTCTCAATATTAGGTCAATATTATATCAACGTTATAAGTCTGTTTGATAGGGTCTTAAAACCCATATAAGTGAAAAAATGGGTTTTTCGAGTTTTTGGCGCTAATTATGATTCTTTTGCGGTTTTTTTATGCAGATTGTTTCAAATGCATTGAATACTACTTTATACTGAAGAATAAATGTTTATTAGAATCGTTTATTTAATTTATTAGTTTGTTAGCAACTTTCTTTCAGTGAAGGGTTGGAAAGTCAAGGCTTTTTCTGAATCTTTCCAATTATTTTCAACGTTACAGTTAAATCGAGGTAAGAATCAATTAAAGTTAAGAAAAATAATTGTTTGAACGATTTGTTATTAATGATAACAGTATTCTCTTGAAATAATGCTGCAAAGTTATGGTTTTTTCTGAAACTTTCAATTTTTGGTCCACTTTTTGCTCGAAGCAAGTGATTAATTTATTTAATTTAGCACAAGTAATTGTTTGAACGAATTTTAAATGTTTGTAGATATCTTCTCCCAGATTATCACTACATGGTTGTGGTTTTTTCCTGAAATTGTCAACTTTTCATCACTCTTCAATTAGATTGAAGTGGAAATTAATTCATGTTGAAAAAATAATTGTTTAAACAATTTGTCATCATTGCTAATAATATTTTTTTGCCCAATAATAGAAGCTTGCGATTTTTTCTGCAATTTTAAACTTTATTCCCACTTTTCACATTAAGTGAAATGAAATTTTAGTTAATTAAACCAAAATAATTGTTTCAACGAATAATTATTGTTTATGGCTATCTTTTCCAAATTTGTTTCACCTTTTCCGCGCTGAAAAAATAATGAACAAACATTAGAGAGAGTCATATTTTGAATAGTATTGCATTGTTTTAAGTGAATTATTTTTGTCCTTTTTCCATCGAAAAAAAAAATTGAAACAAAGAAGCAGAATTCATTTAGTGAAATTTCAATTTCGAATTCTCTACTAAAACTATGTAGATTCAACGAAAAAAATTGAATTTTTAAGGAAGTATTTCGACTTTCAAATGAAAAGTTGAATTTTCGACCCAAAAATATAAAGTTGAAATCAAAAATATGATTGTTGATATAAAAAAAAAATTTTTTATTTTTAAATGAAAAACAATCTTATTCAAGCAACAATCAAATCAACTACATCTAATTCAATCTAATTGAATTTCATCCAAATTTCATCTAGCGCAAAGTTGAACATATCAGATGAAACCACAACTTGTTAGCACTTATCTAAGGAAAAATGGTTCAGAACAATAATGAATTGTTTAAATAAGCATGTTTCTTAACTCACAATTAATTATTACCTCACTAAGTAAAAGTGAATAAAAAGCTTAAGAGTTTAGGAAAAACCGCAACTTTTCAGCACTAATCTGAGAGAAAAAAGCCATAAAGAATAATAATTCGTTTGCACAATTATTTTTCCTGAAATGAAGTAAATATAACTCACTTGCGGTGACAAGTGGGTAAAAATGTTAAAATTTTAGAAAAAACTGCAAGTATCTATCATTAAGCACAGAGAATATTATTAGCAATGATGATAAATTGTTTGAACAATTATTTCTGCATGACTACATTAAAAAATTACTTACTTCAATTAAAAAGTGGAAGAAAAGTTTGAAATTCCAGAAAGAAACCGCAAATTTTAGGAGCATATTATTCAAACTATCACCAAAATGTTGGAACAATTATTTTTGTTAACTATAATTGCTTATTACCTTGCTTTAACTGCAAATTTGATAATAAAATGAAAATATAGAAAAAAGTGATTTTCTAACCCTTTTTAAAGAGAACATTGCTAATAACAATAATAAATTGTTTGAACAATTTGAATCAACACCTAGTTATCAGCATAAAGTAGTATTTTATGTATTTGAAACTATCTGCGTTAGACAAATCGCAAGAAAATCATATAATTAGTGCCAAAAACTCGAAAAACCCATTTTTTCACTTATAGGGGTTCCCGGGACCCTATAAAACAGACTTATGGGTGTTCTGCAAAAAAATTCAAAAAAAATTTTTTGGATGTACTTTGAACCTATGTAACCTCTTGAAATTGTTGAAGATTCCTGGTAATAATTCGATCTCTGGAAATCGTTTGAAATACCCTAAGACCTCCGCGTCCCTAAATATCTTATTACATCCTAGAAAAGCTTTAGAACTCTCGGTATTTCTGTAGAAATCGCAAATTGCTCAGATTATTATCCTATTCGTACGTCGCACAGTGGGCCAAAAAAAGTGTCTCTGGAAAATCAACTGTCAACCCGAACTGCAAACGATTTCAATTGATGCATAAAGTCATCACAAAAGTTTTCCAGCAGAGCTGAATGCATACAGTTTTTGTTTTGAGATTGTTATAAACAAATGACTAAACAAAAGTTCTATATCCTCTATTCGCAATAATAAAATACCTTAAACCTTTATTTTCCGAGAGGAGTAGGTGTAAAAAGATGTTCATTCGCGTTTGGGAAAAGTCCAACATGAATTATCAAAAGTTTATAACAATTTCATTAACAAATTTCTAATCTGGCCATTTCCCACTAGAAATTTTCCGTTTTTTCAGCCGAATCACGTGCTAGTATCTCCTCGAAGCTTCTTTTCATTGAAAATGTGATTTAACAAAACTATTATATTTTGTTTGAATAAGTTCCATCACAAATTGAGCATTTGACTATTCTTTTGAAGATGAGTTTCGTTTTCTCTTCAAAATTAATTGTGAATCTTTCACTTATGATCCTATATCATATACATTGCTATTCTCAATAACAAATACTCATTATTCAACCAGGTTTAATAAACAAATGGATATATCCATCATTTTTCGGTAAATAAATTTTGTTCCTCCAGCCGAACAACAAGGAATCTCTATCCAATAGTCTTCTGCCATGACTATTGTTCTTTGCAATAATGATGCGAAATTCTTGGAATAGTTTTTATCCGTTACAAACTCGGAAATCTTCTTTCTGGAGTATATGCTGAGACTGGCAATGTAGCTGACATTTTGAGCAACATATAAATGTTTCCAAAATTGATCCCTGGACAATCATCTAGTCCAGCAGCAAGAAATTTTTGATAAAACTGAACGATTTTGATCAACTTTTCAGCTGCTTTGTCAATTTCAGAATAATCATACTTGAAGAGTGCTGAAATTCCTTCTTAGATATTTTCGTGATTCGTGAACCTCTCTCCAAGATCCATGATATAATAATCAAGAAACGGATTGAAAACCGTGACACGAAAGTAGTCTTGTGTACTTTGAACTTCCGGATTAGCACGATTTTTCTGTCTGACATCTATTATTTTGTGTGCACCCAGTCAGAAATTGACAGTTGGCCCAACGTTGGCCCAACGTCGGTACACATTTGACCAACGCTTGGTAAACAACGT
>WSXT02183763.1:0-36842 GCA_011762715.2 Neuroterus valhalla | reverse complement strand
CAAGTTTTCATTGTTCGAAAACGTGATTGTTTTTCAATAAATCTATATATATATAACAAAGGTTTTTAGAGATTAAATTTTCCAAGCTTCCTTTTTGTGACAGAATTTTTACAGTATTTCTGTGTCTTCTACTTGATTATCTTTATTTAATTCATTAAAAATTTTTAATTTATATTTAATTTACCTAAAAAATTCTGCTAGTTTATCTGATTTTTTATTTTTACCGATGGCGATTTCGCTGTTCATTTCCCTACCTAAAACATAATTACACATAGTAAAGACGTTTAAATGTTTAACCACCAATTCCATGAAAAATATATTGATGTATATTTTTACATTTAATCAAATTGATAAATAAACGCAATTCCCATGAAACAAAGTTTTCACGGAACATAGTTTACACGAAAAATTCTAAGTGTACACTTTGCATCAGATTTATCAGCAACATTTCCTCAAAACTTGCATATTAATAAACGTTTATGTTTTCAGTGGATGTAAGTTGGAAAACAACAACTGGTAATGCGGCTTAGAGTTAGACTAAGCCAGTTTATATAAACAATAATCTGTCAAACAAAATTCAGGATTGTAAGAAATCAAACAGTTCACAAATGAGAAGAATATTTTTCCAGTTTTAATTATAAAAATCATTTCCTGCTTTGTTTATTTCTGTGATTTTATGAAAAAAACAAAATAATTTATCAAAAAAACTCCGTTCTTATTACTTTTGTGCTAAAGTTTTTCGGAGAGGCACAGTTGAATGTGAGGCTGCCCCTGAAGAGCTGAAAGTAAGGTTACGTCAATGGAGGCTACATCAATAGAAATCAACATAAAAATTGTTCCCAAAGTTTTCAAATAGGATAGATTGGAAAATCCTTTTTCGATTCATTTTCTCTAGTTCTAATATATATTGTTATCTTTTATTTATGAAATAATAATAATAAATATAGAATTAATGATAAATTACGTCGATGGATACTGATAAAAATACGCAAAGTTTACGTACACTTTTTTTAATTTGTGACGGAATCTCTACATTTTTACGCTCAAAGCTTGAAGGAATAGGTAGTGAGAAGTTTTTCCTCCAGTTTTACGCAAAAACTGATCCCAGAAAGTTATTTCTAGTTGTCAGATGATCCCTGTTTATGTATTGATGGAACCACAATAATATTTCCGTGCTCACTTATATTTGCAGATAGCCAATCAATAAAGTTCTCCTTGCGTACAGTTGGTGAAATCAGTTCTAATTTTCATCATCATAATTATATACAGCTTTTTCAGATAATTCTAACGATACACAAATCTTTATTCCGAAAAAAGTTGATATTCTTACTTTTTGACACATGGACTTCCGACAGAGCCCAGTATTCCAAAGAGGGTTGAATAGGGTTTTCCTACACAGGATATTGTAATTTAGATCTTGAGTATCATGATAAAATTATCATTATGATCATCATCGTCACATTTTTTTTTTAATTAAATTAGACAACACATACAGTCGGAGACAGAATGAAAGTTGAATGTTTAATGTTGTAAATTTTCTTGAGAGTAGAAAACATGTTCCAAAAATTCTCCTTGGTTGGTCGAGTGCAAAATAAATTTATCACTATTTACTGAATTCCTGCGCAATCGAGTTTTCTCAACAAGCAAGCGAAATCACTGAGATTGTTAAGTGTCATTTGAGAATCTTGCTTTAGGGCAGATCAACTTGACCTCGAGGGAAAAGTTCCTTTTCCAACATGGAATTAGTCTGTACCCTCTATACCCTCTTATGAGGATATATGGAGCCTGTAATTTCCTGTCCCGTTCTTATTTCTCGTCACGTATACCAACCCCCTTTCATCGTCCTCCGTGAATAGAGGGTATGGTTCTTCCGAGGATTCTTCCTACTTTTTTCACCCTTATAGGCATAATGGACCTGAAGAAGAGATAATTAACCTCCACTATTGATGCGAATTGGGAGAGCATTTTCACTTCCAAAAAGGAAGGACACTCCGAAAATTCGTGGTGAATTGCATTCGCAGCCATTTTTTTTAGATTTGCCTCATCAGTAATACTTTCTGATCACTCAGTGAAGATAACTGATTCGAACTTGGAGAGAACATCTGGCTATTCTAATAAAAAAATTGGGATCCAAACCATCTTCAAGGAAGTTCGTACATTATATATTTATTTGTATTTAAGAATAATGTTTCATAGACAAGGCATGCAATTTCAAATAGACGTAACGCATGAACAATTTAAACATAGCTTCAACTTCACAACTATCACATAATAGCTTTGAAGCACGATCGTATACTTCAGGGACGGAATGTTACTCTCAATTTCCTCCTTGTCTTACTGGGAATCAGTTTAAGTTTGTCAGAGATAGGGTATGTTTGATAAGATATCAATTTATCCTTGCCTTGATTGATTATCTTTCTTCGAAGTAACTACAGAGAATATATAATAGGGCTTTCAGTATTTGCCTATCCCGAACAAACCATACAATCATACTTGACCAATTATCGATGGTGGGTAGACGATGGTTTTGCTTTATTTCGGGAAAGAATTAGCACAGTAACTTCCGCTTTTGAATTTCCAGAAAACAAATTTCAATCACCTATTAACATTTCAAAATATTAACAGTTCAATCCCCCAATCACCTAGCCTAAATCAATTTTAAGTCGAATGGGCTAGCACATCGCAGTTTATTTTTTAACATGTTTTGAGGATGCCTTTCTAGTAATTAAGGCCTTAGATGAGAAAAGTTATTTGTGCTCTTTTTAACAAAACTCAATTTTGAATTTTTCAAACAAATATTTTGTCCAACTCTCGAGAGAAAAAAACTATTGAAAAAGAAACTTTATTTTCTGAATCTCTACTACTCCTTATTTTAATTTGACATATATATGTATATAACATCAACATCGTGCTATATTTTGCCACTTTCGAAAATTCTGAGGATGAATGAAGAAAAATAATTTTTAAACACACGCATTTGATAAAACAACTATTTTTATTTGAATCAAGCACTTTTTAAATATGTTGCTTTTGTTGAATCCTTCATTACAATATTATATACTTTTGTTCAGAATATGTTGTGGAGGGAAAAGATAATATTTGTTTGTCCTTTCATATAAACAAATTTTTGTTTCGTGTGTTACGCGTTAGATGTGAATAACCCGTGTCCAATTTTTGTAGAGGCGTTTGCGCGGTCGAGTTGCTTTGCTGGATTTATAGAGCTGTTGTTTATGTAAGTGTGCATGTGTGTCTGAGGAAGACAAAGAGTCACCGTGAGCTCCCGCATGAGAAAGCAAGGGGAGCAGCCGAGTTATAAGCAAGCTGGTCTTTAGTTCCCCTCCTCGTGCTCTCTCCTTAATCAGCTGTTAGAATCTGTATTAAGGCCTCATCTTTTTTTATACGCGTTTATTGAACTCCACCTTGGTGTCTGTCTGTCTTTCTTTTGTGGCCCGTTGGTGCAAATCTTCATGTTGATTTTTAGTCTACTTATCGATTACTTGGAAAATTCGAAATTTTCCATGAATGTCATTTATACCTAACATTTTGATTTTATGATGCTGAAACGCGACAATAAAAATATTTTCATACACAACTTTCCAATTGAATGAATTGAAGATTTAAAACGGTAATTCCCGGGTGCCCGCTAGATGGCATAACTGACCATTTCAGGGAAGCACCGAAGTTTAGCAGCATGTGGCTCGGTTAGTACTTGGATGGGTGACCGAAACCTAAAAGGTCAAAATAAAAAAAATGTAAAAAATTAAAAAAAACGCTTCTATCAAAAATCATGCCTAAGCTGAAAAGGATAAAATGATTACTTCAATAATAAACAGAAGTCGATAACTATTTTATAGCACGAATAATAAAAGCGTGAGACGTCTTAACGAATACTATATCCTGACGCCTCAGGCTTTTATTATTCGTGCTATAAAATAGTAATCGACTTCTCTTTATTATTGAAGTGAATATTTTATCCTTTTTACTTTAGATATATAATTTAATAGAAGCGTTTTTGTACATATGACACGCGTGCTTACTTCCCGCGAGATCTCGTTCTCATAAAAAATATAACGCCTTTATCGTAACAACGAAGAACCATGTAATTTATTTTCCTTTATTGATTGATCAAAAGTTATAACTTTAAGTCACCTTAAACTTCTCAGTAAAGCTGTATCAATTAGTTACCAGGGGCTCACTTTTTACAAACTTTGATGGAAGATTTATCGAAGATGAAAAAGTTCAAGAAAAGGTTAATGCTTGAAAAAAAGTTATTTGTTTGTGAAAATAATTGTGTGCACTATAATTCTTGTCCAAAATACTTTTAAAAAAAACTTTGGCTCATAAAGTTCCACTTCTTATAGTGGTTTACAAACATGTACTGTAGGAAGAAACCAAAATGTGCAAGACTTCCCGTTTAACAAATGCTTAAGATAAGGCGTGCTTGAATACCCTTAGGTTATCGGATACATTTCTGTCGCAGGAGAATGACTCTGAAACTGAGAGAATATAAACATTTAAGGAAATTTATGATCGATCTTTACCTATTTTCAAAGACAAATTTTCCAAGTCCTCCTGAGAAATATGACCTTGGAGTGACCAAACATTTTTTTAAATTGAAAAATAAATTGTGAATATAGTAATTATGCGCTCTTTAGGACCTTTCCATTCAATCTGTATCTGTTTCAAAATATTTTTCTTCAAATTTCCTCCAGAAGAAATGACCCTAAAAGGGTTAGATAGTGAGATTATCAGAAAAGTAGAGCGGTCGCGGGACACCTGACAGAAGCTTTGCTCTTTCGCGTTGAAAGAAAAACACAAATTTGATTGTTATCCCATTCATCGATTGGAAGAAAACAGCGATCCCTTCACTCTATGTATACATGCACGCCAGTTGAAGAAATATTGAAGCAGGAAGTATAAAGTTGATTGCAATTGGAGATTAAAATTTCAAAGAATTAAAATGAATAAAGTTTGTAAGTTTCATATCAAGTGCAATACGTAGACACTCGTTCTACATATACTACACCAGAACGGGAGGGAGGGAGGAAAAGAGAAAGAGAGAGAGGGGGGGGGGCTGTGTTAGTGCCATGCTTGATGCAATAGCCATTTTCAGTCGCACTGAATGTGACGGACGGTGTGTTCCCGTTTTTCGCAGTTAGGTGGCCTCGCTCAGAGTACAGAACCTCCCAAAAGGAGCAAAGCTCCAATAAAAGGTTTCAAGAAATGCTTAGATGATTTATATCTATAGATCACACTATGATTTGTGGAAGTTGTACACTTCTACAAATTTCAGGATAATTGAACCTGATCAGAAGACTGTAGTTGTAAATGTCCTTGAAAGAGGATGAACTCCGACAAGCTGTGGTTCGTTAGTGACTAAAGTAACTGCAGAAGTATGAGTGATGAGAAGTCTTGGACTGTGTTAGTGGCGCAAAGTCGAAAACTGGTAGTTTACAATGCACCAATATGCAGTACAGGTATGGTGTATTCATACTACACTCGTGCCAGCTGCAAAGGGTTTCGACTCTCGTCGACGGCAACTCCCAAACCGAAACTCCATTATTCTTAATTATAATCGCGTTTAATCGCAAACTCATCCTCCCTTCGTATGCCACGCCACGCCATGCCACGCCAGTCGACCTCGTCTAGGCAAAAGCCGACGAACACGGGCCTTGATTATCAATCTAGAATCAGTGCGACGTGAATGAAGTCAGTGGAAGGTAAATATAATCACTAGATATTCAAACAATCACGAACCAGCTCAGAGGAAAAATTTTACGTACATTGTTGTTGTTCATTCAAATAATCTCACATTTCACTTTCTATTTTCACATGTCGTGGTTTTTTTTTATGGTCATATTTACGTCATATGCCAAGGCTGATTTTGAGCTAACTCTAGAATAGGTCGAAGACTTAACAATTTGGACAATGATATGTAAAAAATGCGAAATACATAATCGACTTCATGAAATTTTTTCGCTAAACTGAGGAAAGTTTCTATACGATGGCAGTATAGGGTACCAAAGAAATCAACTTTCGACTTTATGAAATTGATAGTCTGATGTTGCGTAGTTTGTGTTTTGTCCGGAAATTTGTTCGAATGCACAAAAAAATGAACGCATTTCCTTTTTTTTTTTGAAAAAAAAAATATATTTAGAGGTGGCGCAAGCCCCATGAAGTTTAACACGTATTTCCTATAAGAAAAAAAGACGTTTTTGTACATTTTTTTCAGAATTCTCAATGATTGGTGAATCCAGTTCAAAATTCACCGTTTCTCTTAACAATCAGTCGCAGAATGCGAATAAAATATTATTTTTCAAATATCACCCCCATAAGCCTGTTTTATTGGATCCCAAAAAACCCTCATAAGTGAAAGAAAGGGGTTTCCCGAGTTTTTGACGCTAATTAGGATTTTTTTGCGGTTTTTAAACGCAGATTGTTTCAGGTACATGAAATACTACTTTATACTGATAATTAGATGTTTATTTAATTTGTTTTAACAATTTAATATTGTTTCTAGCAACTTTCTCTTAGAAAAGGATTAGGAAGTCAAGGTTTTTTTGGATTTTTCAACTTATTATCAACGTTTCAGTTGAAGCGAGGTAAAAATCAATTAAGATTAACAAAAATAATTGTTCGAACGATTTGTCTTTAAATATAACAATATTCTCTTAGAATAATGCCACGAAGTTGCGGTTTTTCCATGAAATTTTTAATTTTTTGTCCACTCTTTACCTAAAGTAAGTGATAATTTAATTTAATTTAGCAAAAATAATTGTTTAAACAAATCGTAAATATTTATAGCTATCTTTTCCTAGATTAATACCAAAAAATTGCGGTTTTTTCCTAGAATTTTCAACTTTTTGCCCACTTTTCACTTGAAGTGAGTTATTATTTATTCCAAGTTGCCAAAAATAATTTTTTAAATAAATTATTTTCGTTTATCGCTCTCTTCCCTTAGATTAGTGCTAAAAAGTTGCGGTTTTTTCAAAATTCTTAAGCTTTTTTCCATAATTTCAGTAGAATGAATGAATTTCACTGAATGAATTCAGCCTTTTTATTATAATAATTCTTTTAAACATTTGGAAGAGAACAAAAATAATTTACCTAAAACAATACAATACTATTTAAAATATGATCCCCTCTAATGTTTCTTCATTATTTTTTCACAACTAAAAAGGTAAAGCAAAGTTAAACATTTCAGAAAAACCCTCAACTTTGTAGCACTAATCTAAGAGGAGATAGCCATCGACATTAAAAATTTGTTTAAACAATTATTCTTGTTAAATAAATAAAATATGAATTCACATCAAGTGAAAAGTGGACAAAAAATTGAAAATTTCAGAAAAAACCACAAGTTCATATGAATAAGCAATGAAAATATTACTAGCAATGATAATCAATTGTTTAAACAATAATTTTTCAAGATGAATCAATTATTACTCTATTACAATTGAAAAGTGATAAAAACTTACAAATTTCAGGAAAACCCCACAACTATGTAGTATTAACCTAGAAGAAGAAAGCTATAAACATTAACAATTTGTTCGAACACTTATTTTTGCTGAATAAAATAGAATAATTACTTACTTCAAGTGTAAAGTGGACAAAAAGTTGAAACATTAAGAGAAAACCTTGAATTTTCAACCCTTTTCTAAGAGAAAGTTGCTGAAAACAATGATAAATTGTTTAAACAATTGAAATAAACATATAATTATCAGTATAAAGTAGTATTACATGTATCTTAAACAATGTACATTAAAAGAACCGCAAAAAATCATAATTAGCGCCAAAAACTCGAAAACCCCATTCTTTGACTTATGGGGGTTTTATGGGACCCAATAAAACAGACTTATGGGGGTGATATTTGAAAAGTAATATTTTATTCGCATTCTGTGACTGATTGTGAAGAGAAATGGTGAATTTCGAACTCGATTCACCTAATATTTTTTTCAAAAGAAAATGCGTTTATTTATTTATTTTTTTTTTTTTTTGCGTTTATCTTGAACTGCTTGATCGAAGTGTGGACTGAAATCACACGAGTCGAAATTGATACATTATAAAAACATTGGTACATTTTCTTGACCTCTTTATATATCTTCCTTTTTCTTCCTCGTTCATTTGTTTGGCTTCAAATTTTTTAATTCAGAAAACTTACAGTTGCAATCGTTGAATTTCCAACATTTCACTTAAATATCATTCCGTTTCGAAAATGCTCAAGAGATCTCTTACGGTGTAGCATGTTTTCAACTTTCTTTGAAATTGAAGATTCGATGAGAAAACTGACATTTCGTTAGAATATTTATCGAATTTGTTTAAATAATAAAGAACAATCAATAAATTATGAGATCCTGTCGAACTTTCGGCACCGCATGGTGTAGAGATGAATATTTGACCCAAATAAAAGTAAAATAATTCTGTCAACTGTTATTGAAGAATATAATATTTTTTCAAAGAGAATTCTCTTTCAGCGTATATTTCTGAATTGACATTTGAGATAGAGTCAATATGTGAGAGATTGTTTGCTATCAGAGCAAAGCCCGAGAAACTGCCGCCTCAGCAACATACCCAATCTAGATTCTCCCCAAACAAAAACCATTCTCTAACGATAACGAGGATTCCGGCAATTATCCAATGTTTAACGACACCCTTGATTTAGGCTATCAACTTTCGCAAAAATCCCTTTTATCTATCATCACTTTTCGATGCAGAAGCTATATCAATTACCTTAATTACAAAATCCTTGTTAGCATTTATTTACGGGATAATCTGTACATATTGTAAGGATTTGGCACTGTAATTACAAGCTCCTATCTTCGAAACATTTTCTCCCTTAAAAGGAATCGTGAATGAAAAAAGGAATTTCATTGTGAATCATTCTTTTGACTCATTATTTAAATAAGTACGACTTGAAGGATTATTATCAATCGAAAAACGCTTTTTATCTTCTAAGGAAAAACCTGAATAAAGTCGTTATTTATTATGATGGATTCAAATAGATTGTTCAAGATTCATTCGGATTATTGAATACATCAATAACGGTTAGCAGGTCTTAATTGCGCAATCTTTTTTTCTGCTCAATGAAATTCCTAAATTCTTCATAAATGAAGAACATTAATAAGTAGAAGTAAGTAAATATTCGAAACTACCTTGCATTTCAGAGTGCGATTCACTTGACAGAATATTGATATTTATCTGCTTTCAACATGATTTAGTAGAAAGAACAAAAAATTCCAAGAAATTTTGAAATTGGCTTGAATATGTTCTCTGAACAATAAATACTGAGAGCTCCAATATATTTTTCTGATGGAATATTTGATTCTGAAATTTTGACAATTTGCATTCGTTATGAATATGTAATCTAATCATTACACTATGAAGAGGAGGCTCAACTTAGTTTATTTTTACATGAAATCAATTAATATTATGTTGAAACTGCATTTTCTCTCTCATATATTATTAGGTATATATTATATATTGCTCATGTCTCTAAATACATAAAAAATACGTACTTAGTGTTGAAGGGATATGGGAAATTTATAATTTCATCCATGCAAACAATGTGACCTTCAGCAAAGATTCCGTCAGAATCTTCTACGCTTTCTACGATCAGTACAGTCAATCTGTCAAATTTTGTGAAAAAAAAGAACATAAAATATTTTTTTGGAAAAATTGCTAGAAGAGCATTCAAAAAGCTTAACCTGAAAAATGCGAGACTGTTGAGGGGCGGGTTTTTCAGAAAACTCAAAAAGTTTTTGGATTTGATATATCTCAGGAATGGTAGGTTTCTGGGAAAATTTGTAGCGTCAAAAAATGTTGGGGGACATTTTTTCTACATTTTTTCTTATTGAATTGACATGCTGCAATGAAAAGTGCAATTAAAAGATGGCGCTAAAGTATCAAAGAAGCGTTTTCTCACTTTTTGGCAAGGAAAGGAATTTTCTATCGCAAAACTGTTGTTTGTCTCAAAAATACCTGAAAAATTCATACAAAAACTTTTCTTGTTTTACTTACCGTTCACGAGTTATAGTGTGACAAACCTGTCACCGTAGATTTCCCATTGTTTCCGACGAGGGCGACGTTAGTGTGGGTACATAATAAATCATTACTTCATACTGAATAAATAATTTTTTTGTAAGTACGAATTCAAATTGTTCCTAATTATGATCAATTGTGACTATGAATTATTAATTATTATTAATAATTTATTTTCAAAACTATACTGACTTTAGTATTGAACATGATATAAGAAGGTTTTTAAAATTCATATCAAACGAGCTGTACAAAAATGTGATAATAATTGTTGTTGAGCGTGCAACATAGAAAATCCGCTTTATTTGGTACTTTAGCGCCATATATTAATTGAAATTTTCATTACAGCATGTCGACCCAATGAGAAAAGTTGTAGAAGAATTTGCCCCCAACAGTTTTGGTCCTCACAAATTTTTCCAAAAACCTACCATTTCCGAGATACATCAAATCTGAAAACATTTCTAGTTTTCTCAAAAACCCGCCCCTGAACGATTCCGAAAACGGCCTTTTTGTAACAGATACTGTGCTATCTGTGAAATTACGGATTGGCGAACTACCATTCAATAGTTGAAAAAATGTCATATGCAATGGGAAAACAAAAGGGAAGCAAAATTTTTCCAATACACATTAATCAAGAACGATAATTAAAGTAAAATGAAAATAAATAATAATATTGAATTAATAATAAAAATTCAATCAAATAAATAAAAAAGACTGGATTGAAATAATGCTTCAGAGTCCACTACATGACATTGTCCTGGTATAATTGACGTTATCGAGTAAGTGCGACGTAATCATAGTCTACTCTATGATGGACATAATTACAATTGCGACATTTTCAAATGCGGTACTTTAAATTGGCATTTTTAACGAATTTTAGATATGTGATAAGCATATAAAAACATAAAAGCGTTAGGATTCGAAATTTGAATTCTAAACTTTGATTTAAAAAAATTCAAGACTCATTAGAATTATATATTCTTCCATGAAACTTATTTTACATTCATTCAGAATACTTTCGATACAATTTTGGTACATGACTAATTGACTAAACTTGAAAAAACTGATAGAGTCGGAACAGTGATAAAGGCCTCCTTTTTTAGGAGTAGACTGTCTGACTCATCACATTGCAGTTAAGGACACGGCTGACCAAAGAAGGTCACTACTACTTGAGAAGACGCCGATTGGGAGAAGTAAGACGGCTCAGTGGCGCAGCTAATATTTTCTTAAGTCATATATACCCGTTTTCGAATTCATATTTACATGGAAAATAAAGCCAGATATGTTGAAAGTACACTTGGAAGTAGGAGAAAGAGGAAGCAAAGAGGGGATACTCATGAATAGATGGGATCGACCCGAGGTCCCCGTAGTCGTATTCTTTGGCGAGTAGCGATAGCTGCGATTGCAATCGAACATACTCGATGTTTATATAGTTACAGATAGAGGGCTACCATATACGGAATAAGCTTCGATACATTGCATCGCACACAGAGTCGGAGGAGAACGAATCTTTGGCTCAGCGACAGGGTTCAATTTCTCGTACCCCTCCCCCGCCCCTCTATCCCTCTAACACTCCCGGAAATTCGCAGACCCTTCGAAGATTCTATCAATCTTTGTATTTTCTGCTCCTTATTCCCATTCTTATATGCATCAGCTTTTTTTCTGACATTACATTTGGTGACAGGACTGGAGAGTGGCAGACCAGAAGGTGCAGAGCGCCAATTCGAAGAAAAAATATTGATTTGCTCAAAAATTATTTAAAATGAAATTCACATCATGTTCAAAGCTCCAAATCTCATTTTTTTAGCATAATTATAAGAAGAGGATATTCCTCAGTATCATCCAAACGTGATAGTTGAATTTTCATTGAAAAATTTTGTGTGATACAACTATTTTTTTCCTTAATCAGCAATGAAATTTGTTCGGAATAATTTCTTATTCAACATAAAAATATTGATATGAATTTATTTATAGAATCAAATGGTTTTGATTTACGTCTATAATATCCTTTTTATCGTGCGCAAGTTCAAGTTTTGGCGAAAAATCATGAATTTTATTTTGAATCGCTACCTTAAGCCGATTATTAATAATAAGCCTTCGAATTCTCGGACAATCTCTTCGGAACCGGATGTATTTTTCACATGTGGCATTTTTCACCATTATTCAGACACTTGATATCTTAGGAGTAAATATGCATGTGGGTAATTCTTCATGGACGGGGAACTTTCGGGTCCAAGGGTTATATTACTGAAACTATTGGTTATATTGGTGTTGAACTCTGTGAAGATCTTCATTTTTGTACCTTCCAACAAGTTACACAGTAAAAATTGAATGAAATGATCATAACTCAGAGTAAACAAATATTACATCTCCAAAAAATGGCTTCAAGAGATGTCCACAAATGCCTGAAGCATATTTTGTGGCCACGTATAAAATAAATAATGAAGTAATTAAAAATATATTCTTGAAGGTCTTGAAATTTTGTTAAAGAAGAACAATATTTATTATAAATATTTCAATTTTACATAAACAGCGATCATTTAACAACTTTCACTACTCACTCTTCTGAGCTTTGAATGTGAAAATGAAGAACTTTCTTAACAAATTAAGAAAAATTTTGCGAAATTTTTCGATATTAGTATCCTTCGACGCAATTGACAATTAATTATATATTTGAGGAAACAAAATGATTGATTAAGGATAAAAATATATATCAGAACGGTAGAAAAAAAATCGCAAAAGGATTTTTCAATGCATTCTATTTTGAAACTTTAGGAACACTTTTGGTGTTGTCCGGGCAGCCCGACTTACTGTGCCTCTCCGAAGAAATTTCGCAGAAAAGAAATGATTTTTCGATAAATTATTTGGTTTTAATCATCGAAGCACTGAAATAGACAAAGAATACGATTTTCATAATTAAAACTGGAAAAATATTCTTCTCATTTGGGAATTCTTCGACTTCTTACAATCCTGAATTTTGTTTGACAGATTAGCAGAGGTTAGGTTGGTATAATCCAGCTTGATTCATCTTCAAGATGCATTAACGGTTGTTGTTTATTTACATACATACATTGATTGAAATTATAAAAGTTTATGATTGTACATGTTTTATTAAAATTTTATTTATAAATTTGATTGAATGTGTGAACTTAGAATTTTTTTAACGTGCAAATTATGTTTTGTGAAAACTGTGTTTCGTGGAAATTTTGAACATGGAAATGGTCTTTATTTATCAACCCAACTGAATATAAAAATATATACTATTAAATTTTTCATGGAAGTGCTGTTTATTTATAAATTATAACAATTATAATCATGTTTTTAGTAGGAAAATAAACAGCAAAGTGTCCATATAAGTGAAAATCAAAAATCAAATTCACGGTCAAAATTTCCAAGAGAAGAAGCAAATGGATAGATTAAATACAGATAATCAGGTAGAAGTCACAAATAGAGCGAAAAGAATCTGTCGTAAAAAGAAGCTTGTAAAGCTTAATCTCTAAAAACCTTTATTATATCCATATAATCATACATACATCTATTGATGTAGTTATTATTTTTTATTAAAAACTATAGACTGTTAATGTTGAATTCTTATTATCAAGGAAATTTATGGTTATGCGAAATTTAGAAAAATTTTATATTTTGTACCGAAGTTGGTTGTCACGACTGCAAAAAATGTATAATATCCAAAAATTACTATCATTTGTTATTACGAAACAGTTAGTAATGTTATTGAAATAAATTATGATATTACCACAGAAAAGAAATTAATTTCTACGTAAAATGTTCCTATCTCGAACTATGCTCAAAGATTTATTTATTTAATTTGAAAAAAATTGATAATAAGATAAAGCGTGGCGTCAAAAAGCTACACAAACCTTCAAAATAAATTTTTAGCGTGCTTACTTTCAGAAGTTCTTTTTTTATGGCAATGAACCGAACTTCAAGCACAAACTAAAATTTTGAAAATATTTTCTAAAAAAATTTACTTTTCCCAAAAGTTCCCTCTATTTGGAGAATTACCCATATGCTATTGAAAGTAAAAATCGAATTTTAGATCGCAATCCGCATTCGAGTTTGCTCAAATCATAGGGAAGTGTCAGTTTTAGATTGCCAACTTCTATATCTATTTCCACTCAACTAAATAGGGTAAGAGCACCAATTCTGGATGCATTCCCCCACCCCTACCCTCAATCGTTGTCACCTTTTTTCTTATTTATTGGACTCGTTTACTTGTTTTGCTTCAATTTATTTAATCCTACCAAGATTCTAATTTAAGATACATGTATAAGTCGTACAGTGCAATTCAATATTCATTCAAAATATATAAATCAACTTCGGTTTTGGGCATACCAATAAGTTGATTAAATTTGAGCTCCCGAAATGGGTGTTCTTGTCTTAACTTTTCCGGATCAAACTTCTTTGGCCTCCAGTAAGTAACACTTCGGATCGGGAGTAAACATTTCTCTAATAAACTTAAAAAGGTGACCCTGGTTTTAGAAAAGGTTTTTTGGCCTTCTGTGGAATATTACAGTAATTTTCTTTGGCACCTTTTGGGATGCCAGCCTCTAACTTTCTTGACACAAGAACGCATCAGTGTTTCAAAACGTTGTCAAATCTGAGTTGAAAGAAGGGGGTGGGATAGTCTTGTGGATTGAAATTGGAAGGATGTAGCATCACATCTATAACGAATGTGGAAAATTACGTGTTCTTGAAAATCTCTTCAATCTTCAGGAGAAGGGGCGACTTTCTTAGAAAGCAGAAGAGGAAAAGGTTAGTCAGGACAAACAAGGGGTAATAGAAAAGAATTCGCGCAAGTTAACGGAGGGGCGAATGACTGAGAAGAGATGATAGGAGAGAGATTCATATAAATTTAGCTGATGGATAAAAATGTGTAGGCCAACAGAAGTAGAAACAGAGCAGGAGCGGAAAAATGGGTTCAGGAAGATAAAGAGGTAGAGATGAAAGAAGATATAAAAGCCCCTATGAAACCCCTTCCTGGCGGGCGCTTGCCGCCCACTTCTCAAACTTGTTATTTTTTAACAAATATCTTTCAATTTTCCTCTCCTAAACAATCTTCATTCCCTGAGATATTTTTATATACACCTTCTGCTATCCTCTCGTTTCCTTCATCTTTTGTTTGAAAGAGGCTGACACGAACCTTTTTCCTTCGTTTTTGATTTTCTTCATTCTGATAGCGATTCGCTTAGGGTGGAGGAGCATTTTTGATGAATTGGTGCCGAAGTACGAGCGAAATATCATACAAGCCACGTGGATCTTGGATGAAAGATGCACGTGAAAAGTGAGGAGAATATAAGAGGAATCTACACCACACCACTCGCGAACATCCGTCGTTCAAGGAAAGGGATTCTTGATGGGTTTATATTTTTCGTGACTTTTCAGCACGTCAACGTGCGACGTGATTCGGAAATGCCAAACCCCTTCGCTTTTATTCGGAGACGGATATTCCAAAACGAGGTAGAAATAGGATACATTTTTTATTACTCTCCTTCTTATGGTTCCATCTCACGTCCTCATTTTCATTTCTCTCTTCTCAAATATTGCTGTACTATGTCTCTATTTTTTTCGCTTCTTCATGTATTTCTTCCTCTGTCACTCCAAAAATTTAATGTATCATGTTCAATTTGCCTGGTATTTTCTCCTTGTCAATCTCACTTTTAAGGGTTTCGCAGCCCAGGACAGAAGCACTTATGGCTACAATCGGGCGTCCGTCCGTCGAATCAAAAATGTGTTGTGAGGGGAAATAAAAGTAAGTTAAAAAATTAGGAGAATTACGAGGAGTTGAGAAAGTAGAAGGGTGAGAAGGGATAGTGAAGGGAGTGAAAATTATAGAAAGTAAGACGATGCTAGAGGGAAAGGTGACCCAACAAAAGGGGCAGGAGAGACGAAATGAATATTTTAAATGCAATATTATTTTATACTATTTTAAACTCATATCTATCGCGATACTATTTATATTCTTGGGCTCTTTTTCTTATTCTCCTTAAATGTTATTTTTATAAATGAAGATTCCTTCTTCCTTTTCCTTTGTCTTCATATCCGCTCAAATCCACTCAACAGCTCTTTGAAATAAACACTTCTTTGTGAAAAATTGTTTTCAGATCTCCAGGAAAATTGATCGCAAAATTAATAACATGAACGAAACACTCACGATGGTTGTCTCCATCATACGCCCTTTGCATGCTCAACACCCTTTAAGCTACTTGGAAAGCACCCTAAGGAAGAGATTCGCATGTTGACTGATCCTTATACCCTCCCCTCTACCTCGTCAGCTACTCTTTCCTTACTTTCACCTAAGCAAGTCTTCACATGCTCAAGACTCTGATCCACGCGATCACTTAACGAAACTGTAGACAATGGAGAGCAAAAAGGCGAACGAGTCTCTACAACTTCCAAAGAAGAAATCCTGCGGAGAAACTATACTTTTATTGATTAAAAAAAATTTACCAAGTTACAAGGCTGATTTAATTAGGATGAAATGAGCTTTTCCTGTATAAGTTTTGTAAACCAGAAAGAACAAAAGTTGAGCCATTACAGATGCAGATTCTTCTACTGAAAAAAACATCCCTAATTTAGAAAAAAAAAAGAAAAATAAGGTGACCTCTGCAAAATATGTATTAAATTTACCAATGTTTTAGTGTTTATCCAACGTCATTTTCAAGATTATACAAATAATACAATAGTACAGATTATGGGGAAATATAAGAACCCATGACGAAACTTTGTTTCCTGATAGGTTCTGACATGTTGACAACTTTTTACCTTATTTCAGTTTTGGAGGTTGGAGAAGATAGAAATATATATGAACGATAGGAGGAAAGGATCATGGGGATTTGGAACTTGCCCTTGCATTGTTTTTTCTTCTAATATTCCGGGCATTTCTCCTCTTTGATATGCCATATTGAGGGAAGAGATATAATAGGATATTATTCAATAGGATAGAATGAGTTCAAATTAAGAATAATATAATAAAAGCGAAGAGAGTGGGATGAAATAGGGTATAGAAGAAAATAGACAGGGCATAGATAGGAAAGTGTACGTTCAAATAAGACATTATAAAATGGAAAAGCATAAAATCGTGCAAGAAATATGATGGAGCTGGATGAAATATAATGGCATTTGATTTGATGGAATAAAATAAGGCAAAATGAGACTAAACATATGGCATGAGATAAAATCCAGTCGCATCGTAAATTTAAAAATATAGATAAAAGATACAGTATAATATGTAGCGGAAAAATATTGTTGATGCAGGCTTTTACAGGGTAGAGTAGATTCGGATCGTAATATTCTGAAAGAGAATTCAATGGGGTAGGATGTAAAATGACGGGTTGTGAAATAGAATTAAATACAATAATTGGACAGAAAACAAAACAGAATGGAAATGTATAGCATACTATTTGATTTCGATAGGATACACTAGGATTGAGTGTGATAGACTGTAATTTGCTGGAATAAAATAGTTTAGGGTAGGATTCAATGAAATATAGCAGATTGGAATAGAATAGGATATTGTCGGAAATAATAGAGTAAACTATGAAGAGAAAGAGTTATGTAAAATAAAACAAGATAAAGGAGAATGTGAGAGTGTGTAATGTACTGGGCGTAACTAAAGTACAGTTTGGACTCAGGAATTTAATGGTGACCTTGTCTTCGACCTCAAAATCATTATCCAAGGTCATTCCAAGATAACTCTTTCTTCAAATGGAAACCCCTATCTTTAATTCCGTAATCGAAAATAGCTAGCAATTTTACATTCAGGTATGTATTCTGATCCCGGAATAAAAAAAAGGTTTCCATTTGAAAACAAAAAAATTACCTTGAAAGAACCTTGAAAAATGGCCTTGAGGTCAAAGACAAGGTCACTACTGAATCTCAAGTCAGAACTGTACAACTTTTGTCTGAAGCGTTGTCTCGGAAAGTTTGATTTTGGGAAGTTACGGGGGGGGGGGATGCTAGTACTTTTGTTGCACCCTCTATGAGAATTGAGCGAGGTGAAGCAGTTTAAAGCAGAGGATTGTACATGGAACAGGATAGTATAGGACAGAGGTGTCCAACGCGTGAGCAACGGTGTAAATAACTGTCACTTATCAATCCCCTCTCTTACCACCTTGGATGCGTTCATGCGGTGATTGCGATGTGGGAAGGGGTCTTCGGCGACCGGGCTGTGTGAACAGTGCGCGCAAGTAGGCATGGTCAGGCGTAGTCAGACAAAGCCTGTGGTGGAACGAGGAAAGAATTCTTGATGAAATGCTCCGAAAAGGGGATGAAAGGAGAACCGCGCCAACCTTGCGTTGGACACTCTTGGTATAGGATGTAAAGGGAATAAATACAATGTGATGGGATAGCAGATGATATGATAAAGAGGTATGTAAGTGGATAGGAACATTGTATACTGTGCATTATGGCTCTGAAAAGACTACACTGCCATGCCACACAATATTTTGCATAATCAGAGTATGGGTTTCAAGATTCGTCTTGAACTAGCGTCTCCCTTTTGAGATTAATTTGACGGGACAAGTACCGCGCAGAACATTCGTGTGAACAGTGTGCGTGGAACGAAGTAACAAACGCGCAAGCTCATACCCCGTCAAAGTTCACTTTGTCGGCTTAGAGTGGTAAAGTACCTCACCACCAACAAAGGCCTTCTTTTCTACCTGAAAACACGCAACTAACGCATGTAAACCATATTCGCATTGTATAAAACAATATATGAAACTTTATATCCAAGCAATCCGAATTAAATTTGCGGAATTCATACCATGGTCGAAGTCTATGTCCAGATTTTTCATGATTCTCTGAAGAAATAATGACTCCCAACATCAAACGGTAATGTTAGAGTGCCATTAGACTGTATATTGTTCATTCATGTAACTCACGAATACTAAACATATTCTAAGGAACGAATGCATTTCTTGAAAAAGCTTTCATGTCTTCTTTTAAAGTGGAGGTTTCTATTCTAATGCTCAATAGCTTGCTCCAGTTGTTTAAACCCAAGAAAGAAGAATACGATTTGTTTTACCTAGCTTGGTACAAGATGTTCGCGTTGGTGGAGGAAATATTCTCTACTGTAAGTTGGAACCTTGAATCCTTCAACTATTCTGATTAGTTTTCAATTAGTATAAGGGGCCAGAGCCTCGCTTGGCCATGACGTAAATCAGCAAATATCAGGCAATTTCTACAAGGATGTATTCTTAACCTGAACTTTAATTCAAAAACTTTTAAGATGGATATTTCCTTTTCCGAGCCTTCTTGTTCTCGTCGACCTCCTTGGAGGATGCATCCGTTGACTAAGTGCTCAGCATCACACGAAAGCATCCTTCACACGAACAGCACCCTCCGCGGTACACAGGCGTACCCGATATTAATAAGGGTAAGTGTGCCCTGGTACCTGTAAATCGATGAAACTTTACGACGTTCTTAGCGTCACTACGAAGAAAAATAAGCCAGGGCATAAACATATCATGAGCAAATGTATGGTGTAAACGTATACTGCTCGTTCATGCCATATGCATATGCATTTTATGAGTTTAAGAGCTAGCTGCTGATTGTTATAATAGACTTGGAAGATTTCGATTTTCTTCCATGTTCCATCGCCTGTTTCAAACCATTCTCATGACATTAGGAGATATGCAAAAATTTCTGAGAATAAGAACATGTTGAGGAATTAGATACCTACAATTTTGGTTTTTATGTCTGCATACTTATTTTTGAGAAGGATATAACTGAGACGCACAAAAATTTTTCGAATGAAACTTTCCCCTATGTTTGTTTAATAAAAATTCCTTTGTTCGAATAACGATTTTTCAAAGTATTATCGTTGTTATTATTTCACGTATATGTATGCTTTCAATGAGTCATTATCTATTTAAAATTTATTATCTACCGCAGGGTCATTCCCAGACCAATTTGAATTTTCCGAATCACTATTCGGCGAATCTTCCATATTACCTCTTGCGTTAAATAAATAACCCTCAAACCACATGGAATAAAAATTAGGAAGATAAAAAAAACATTGATATTGTATGTTCAAACAAATAGTGTGAACAATTATTGCTAAATCTTTAACACGTTGCAAAAAGCATACGAGACAACATGAACCCTGAACCCATAAACCTATAAACCCTGAGGTCATAAGCCCTAAAATAATAAACCCTTAACCCATAAACCCTAAATCCATAAAACCCAAGCTCAAGAACCCTAAATCCATGAACCCTAAAATCCTACACTCTAAATCATGAATTCTGACCCTATAAACACTAAGTCTAATAATTTTCAATCCACAAACTATAAAAATTAAAGAAATAAGCCGAAGCATCTAAATTAAATTATCGAGATAGAGTACGGTTAATTGACAGTAAGCTCATTATATTCCTAATCAGCGATCTTGAAAAAGGTATTTATTTCGAAACTTTTCGAGGCAAAATGCTGTATAATTGAATACATAGTTATTTTTAGATCTGAAAGACTCCTCATTTCAGGAAAAAAAATTAATGTTCTAATAAACTATGGAAAACTGTATAATATTCTGCAAAAGATTGTTTTACATTAACTTTGAAACTATATTTCATGAAATATGAGATACAAGATGAAAAATACAAAACTTCAAATCGATAAAGCAGCAAAAGATATCCTAATTGAAGAACAAGGAAAAAATTATTCTGTGTTTCAAGATCCTAATTTATAAGTTTTAGATATAAGAGATAATAAAATAATTACATGGAAAGAAAAATTGAGAAATAAATAAATGACCGTAAAATGATAAGATTAAAGATGAGAAATGTAATAAAAAATACAAAAAAACATTATTACTTAAATATTTAGTCCATCAGTTTGTCAGATAATTTATTTGTTCAAACAGATTGATTCAACACAACTTAATCAATACAAACAACATAGTTCTCTATAACATGAGATCTTAAAATAGTTGCTATTGAAAAATACAATTTGTTATGAATTGAAAATTATTCTAGATAAAATATTTCCTATGTTGTATTTGTATTAATAATTTTATTATAGGCGCAATAAGGATTATTAGGATTTAATGTAGATTATGCAAAACTAATTATTTATTTATACGGTTATGCCAAATTGTATTTTTATTATAAAATATACTGCTTCGGACATATTTTCTCAGTAGAATTAGACTTTAGAATTTATTCTGCAGAAGAATTAAAATGAGCAATATTTCATTCAAACAGATTGTTTAAACGAATTTACTTTGCATAACTAATCGCAAATTTAAAATCAGCTATGCCTCAAACTCTGTAAATTCTGTATTTCTCAACTGGTTCATGACTCGAAATCTGAAATTCACGAAAGGATTATGCAATTAAGTTTTGAAAGAACTTGATTTCGCCATATTTTGGTTTGAGAAAATGTTTAGGCAAATTATTTTAGAAAAATTTGGCTTCGTGAGCATTTCATTCAATTACACACATTTTTGGTTTCATTTTGTTTGATTCGGTCAAGATTTGCGACCCGTGCTTTTGAACGAAATTATTGAAATAACCTCAGAGTGCGGTGGCTTTAACTGAATTGCATTGTGCATTTCATTGTGAGATTGCGCAGCGTCAGTAAAATCAATTCCAGAAAGATAAATATTATTTATTAGTTAATTAGGCAGTGCTGCATAGGAAATTTTAAAGAAATACTTATTTTATACTACCTTCTCCTAAAAATCTCAACTTTGACATCATTTTTCGGCTCTCGTGCTATAAAATTCTACTCGATACGTGTGTGAGAGGGGATTATTAAGCGATATCTCTTACACAAAGTAGGTTGGAATGATAAAAATGATGATTCATTGAAAACAATTTCAGATTCTAAGGCTATTAAAAAAAATTCAAATTATATCAAATAATAATTCGGAAAAGGCAAGTGGCAAGTGGTAATTTCGACATAGGGAAATTATGAAAAATGGTAATTCGGATAAAAATATTATGCCAAATGGTGGTTCAAAAAAATCAGGATACAGGAAAATATTGATTCAGAATATGGTAATTACGGGAAATTTTATTTGGTAAAACTAATAACATGAATGATATAATTTTATTAAGAGGACGACACATAAATTCATAGATATTTGGCAGCAAAAACATATCACTTAGAGGGAGATTCTATAATATTCTGGAATCCATTATCGCCATCGTTTTGCGTGCCTGGGGTCCTTAACATCAGTACGACGAGACCATAACTTATCGTAGCGCTGATTGGTGGACGTCGACTCAGGTATATCCATCGCTTCCGGCCATTGAACGTAACGTTTTTGGCAGACACTTTGTTTCAGCAAATAATAAAACCCTCTTTTATGTCTGAGTACACCAGACGGGGTGCGCCATTCTTAGTACCAAACTCGTTAGTAGATAACTAAACGTGAATTACTCCATCGATCTTCAATGCTGCCTTTGTTGAAACAAATACTCATCAAATACAAAATCTCATCAAATACAAATCTCAACAAATTCTCCGTACTTTTCAAATTATGAATTTCTGGTATCTATAGAATAGAATGATATTCCAGAACCGTCAATAATTCGAGGAACAATAAAGTACCTTTTTTGAAATGAAGCTTAGCTCGGCTTTTATCTTCAATTCCTCATCGAAAAGCGAAAAGGTCAAAGTACCTTCGGCTCGCCTAATCATACTGATGAAGGAAGAATGTAAATTTCGGCCTCAATATATGTTTGATGCGGGAAAGGGTGAATAGAGGAAAGACGAAAGAGACGAAGAGTAGATATCCTGGTTGCCAGGCAAGACAGTGAACAAGGCTGGTATTGAAAACCTGATTGTGTCGCATTATATATAAACAAGAGGCGGTTGAATATCCACCCCTATCCTCATGAGCCAACTTCACTAATCTACCTTAGGCAGCAACTTTTCCACTCGCTTGTCTGAGAAAATCGACACAATCCCTTGCCCGGCTTCAAAGAGTATCTGCTGGGGTTTAATAGTTCCAGTTCGGTCCAAGCTCTGAAATTAAATCCTTAGTGTACTAGTTTTCTTATAGTTCAAAGGGAAATTTATTTCACAGTATTGAGAAAACTGAATCAACTTTGGAGAAGGCAATCTGTGATCCCTAAAGCTTGACTAGACACTCTCAAATTTGGTTACTAATTGATCACCGACTCATTGAATTGGCGAAGGCTCTCCAAGTTTCTGTGAGGCTAATTCTGTTGAATATTCGATCTTCATGAATTATCTAAAGCAAGTCACAGTTTCCAAAATAGTATTGAAGCTTTGCTTCTTTTGGGAGGGTATACATATACTCTGAGCGAGGCCGCCTAACTGCGAAAAACGGGAACAACCCGCCCGCATCACGAAAAACGCGACTGGAAATGTCTATAGCGTAGCACCAACGCAGCTCCCCCCCCCCTCCTCTATTTCTTCCTCTCTGCCGTTCTGGAGGCCCGTGTAGTTTATGTACAGTATGGACCCTCTAGAAAAGGACGCGACAATCTACCAAGTAATCAAAGATGGTTGAGCATAGTTTGGTTAGTGTGAGAGAGTGCGAAACGGGTGCGAGAGATAGTGGTGAGGGAACATTGTCGCGCCCTTCCCTAGAGGGTCCTTAATGTACAGTAGGTTGTGCGACAGTTCACGCTGCGATTCTTCCCGTTCTCACGTTCCTCCTCCTATCGCCCGTCCCCACTCTTTCTGGGGACACGGCGCACACCCGACGCGCCGCGTGTGTGTATTGAACAGGGACTTACACGTTGTGCGCGAGTAAAGGCATTTATAATGAATAGTTCTAATAGTGATTTACTGATAACAAATGCTGATGTTCACGCAGCTCATTCGACGTGAACTGTTTTCTCCCATTCGATGAATGAAATAACAATCAAATTTATGTTTTTCTTTTAACGCGAAAGAGCAAAGCTTCTGCCGGCGGTCCCGCGATAGCTCTACTTTTTTTTATTTTATTTATTACCTTTCTACTTCCAAGATTATTGAGTACTATTTAAATGGTATCTCAGGTTTGAAAAATTAATATCAGTGTAATAAAGCCTGCTCATTCTTCAGCTAGCAATACTGTGTTACTGAAATGCCCTGCTGCATACCTGACCACAGTCGGACCTAACTATTTACACCGCTCGAGTTGTAGTCGGTGACAAAAAATCAATGAAGAACAAAACAAACTTCATTGGAAAGATTATTTTATTAGGCATGAAATTCTCATTCATGCTTTTCCACATATTGATTAAAAATGGACTCAGGTTAAGTTGAAGGTACAAAAAAACGTTCGAAAACGTAAATTTCAGAACAGTCAACTTTGACTTCTCATAAAGAGAATGACACCTGAAGAAATCAATTTTCCTATTGCAGTGTTTTTAGAAATCAATGTTTCTATTGCAGTTTTTTATTATCGACATTTACCTGAAAATTTGTATAATAGGGTCAGCCGGAAAACCGAAATCCCACAATTAGAAAAAGTGAAATTCAACCTGAAAATCACGACTCTTCAACAAAAGAAGTGGAACCTGGATAAAAAAATATTCTCAATTGAACAGCTGCATTTTTAACCACGACGATTACTTTCTTTCATAAAAGAAATAAATTCCAAGTCGAGAAAACAAATTTGCTGTAAAACTCTTGTACTTACAACGCAAAAATACGAATCTTCAATCAAGATCTATAATTATAAGGAGGATTAATTTTGAACGTAATATTTAAATCTTTGACACAACAGGTGAATCTTTCAATCACAAATCAATTTTGGAGTGGAAAAGAATAATTTTCTTCATGAAGGATATTTTGTTCTATCTCTTTCTTCCATTTTCCCCAAGTCACAGGCATCAGGTAGTTTGTAAAGCGTGCCGAACATGATGATTATCTTGGGCTGACACTGGTGATAATAACTCCTTCTTTGCCCAGAGAAAAAAAAACTTTAAAAAATCGCCAATAGACAATCATATAAATTTTCTGAAACTTTATTTCTTTTTCCATTGAAATGTTCGATAAAGCTCGAAACAGTTTGAAAAATTCAAACATTTTAATGGAAAACGAAATCAAGCTCCAAGTAATTAAAATAATTTAGAGTATTTTAGCACAATATTGAAAGCAAACAAACAACTATTCAATTCAACTATTCAAACAACAAACAAACAACTATTCGATTATATATTTCTAAATTTTGATGATATTTACAGTCAGACGAAATGGCAGGGTAGCCATCTGATTTCTTTTCATTCGTTTTTATCAATTTTTCAGCAAAGCAGAGCAAGTCAAAGTTGACTGTTCCGAAATTCACTGGACATCTAGTCAGCAGGATGCCTACAGTGGTCAGCATATTTTCTTTGGTAGAATACAAAACTACCACAAAACAGTCAAGTTATATTTAGAAGAAAAGATTACTTCCTAACAAAATCTTCTAACTTTGGAGAGAAAAAGACAAACTTTTGACAAAGTATTAAAATTTGCATGTTCGTATGTTGTAAATTGTATGTTCTTCCTTGTAAGGAAAATCTTCAACAAAACATGAGAGATGAGTTTCTGGGAGAAAATTACTTTTTGATGAAACCGTTAACTTTCCATTGTAAAAGTAAATAAAAAAAATACCAGTGATCTGGATTCTTGAATCAAGAAGGTCGAAGATCGACCGGAAACATTGTTGACAACAATACTCTTTCAAGTTGGAATTTATTCATTTGAGGGAACCATTGATCTAAGATACAAATCAATGCAGAAACTTTTAATAATAAGAAACGGAAATTTTGGGTACAATCGTTTGTGCAGAATTTCCTAAAGAAAATCAAAATTGTGTTCAATTATTTTGAGGAACTTTTGACCTGAAACATTAAACAATGGAAAACTCCATTGCCTGAAAACAGGAATTTGGATCAATTTTTTGTTGAAAATTTTTCTGGAAGGAAATTATTATCGAATCCCTAGAAAAATTCAAAAATACTTATTGTAATTATGTATAATAATTTTCAGGTAACTGTAACATTAAACAAGAGGATTCGGCAGCAACTTTGAACATGTTATTACTTCGTAGGAGCTGTGGAGAAAAAGTGGGGCGTAATTACGAAAAAACTTTGAAGAAGAGTGTATCGTTTAGTACGGATCCTCTTGCCTAAATCTTCTTTCCTATTTTTGATATAAAAAACCATGTAATTGAAAAAATAAATTCTTTCCTAATATTTGAAAATGTTGAGATTATGTGAACATCAGGTCAATACGATGAAAATGCCTTCAAGTTCGTGGTTTGCGGGTTGAAATGCGTAGGGAATGATAGGTCTCTGCGCTAGCTCGTGACGGTTTTTTGGAGGAAACAGTGTTACATAATATAATTATGAACATAGTAAGAGCTGCTTGTAGTTTAGAATACATTCTTGTCATAATTTGAGGGAACGAATTTCTAAAAATGGTTGAAAATTGCATATGTTTTGTTTACTGATGAATTTTTCACGTAAATGTGTTTTCTTCATACCTTATCATACCCTCAGCTTCGCCTCGGGCACCATGTCACGCAGTGCAGGAATGTCAACTTTCTGACCTTGTAGTGTAATATACTATTTCTTCATACCTCAGCCGAAAGTACGTTCCTTCGGCATCGATTGTAAGGCAGAAAGTGTAATTTTAAGCATTGATAGAACTACACCCGCGCCCTCTGTAACACCGGGAGCAAAAACTTACTAGCGCGCATCGACACTCAATTCATGAGACTCTCGTTGCTGCCGTCCGCCAGAATCATTCCTGCTGTTACTCTCGCATTTTCATATAGCTTCAAAGCTTGCTTCGAATAATTTTGTGTTTTTATGTATAAGTGAATACAATTCAAAAAGTGATAATAACTGAAAATTTATTTCCAAAAAATCAATAATGAACGAAATGAATTAAAATTTGTGATTACATTTGTTTTTGTAAATGTATTTGATGCCTGCCCCCTGACCAGCAACGCTCGCTTCGCTCGTGCTGCAAATGCAATATTATGTACACATATTGTTTATAAAAATATGCTTCTTTGCCGTACTTTCGACCGTGCATGAAGAGAAACAGTATAAACCAAGCGGACAGAAGTTCGAAAGCCCTGAACTGCGAGATATTATGCCCTCAGCTTCGCCTCGGGGACCATATCACTCAGTGCAGACATTTCAACTTTTTGCCCTTGTGGTGCAATATACTATTACATCTACAATAAAACAGCCTACTTCGTCTCCTGCCAATGAGGATCGAATTCAGAGTTAATTCTGTATGAAGTCGATCCCTATTGACAAGAGACAATGTACCAGTCTCCTGGTACATTGTCCCGGCGACTATTCGGCTGGTGAAAAGTAGTCCTAGCGACTTGTTGTCCGGTGACTAGATACCCTGCTCCATTCCCCAAGTGGATGGGGGTCCCTGACTGTCCTCTGCCCAACTAGATTCTCATTGGTCGTTGGAAATGACTATGAACAAACATCACTAATTATCTGTTCGTTTTGTAATCTATTTTAAAGGATATTGTTTTTCTTTAGACACTTTGCTTCAAGTAAGGAATTTCCTCTAGTCTTACAATATTTTCTAATTCATAAACCATACTCTTATTCTGAAATAAAGATCCACAACTAATAATCGTACAGCAAATTGAATCCTTATGCTAAGCAAGTTTGTAACTATAGAAGCTACACTTAAAAAAGAACACGATTAAGATATATAAATTGTTGAAAACTTTTAGATATACTGGATCTCGTGGTAACTTCAATGAACATCCTTGGCTTTGACTTTTAGAGCGCAAGAGTAGCAAAGAAGAAAAACTCTTTTAGTAAAGCGGCTTCAGTGACGTGTGTACACTCGAAAAAACCGCATGGGTGTATCGCAAAGGATAGTAGGTCGTAAAAGGTATGGAACGATAGGTATATGGCTAAGCAAAGAAGTCAGCTGCGATAGAGCATGGTACGAGATGGAGAGAAGTAAGGCTAAAGGACATTTAATATTTAAACAGGGTAGAAGAGTAACCTGTAAAACGTGCATTTTTATGAATGATTGAAGGAACACCTCTGCCCGACCCCTCTCCACCTCTTCGCTGGCAAACTGGAACAGTTTTCATGACTCGAAGCAGAGAGCAAGGGCGACATGAGGATATGGTGCGTCACTAATAAAAACCCCTACGGCTCCCTATGCACAGATACATAAAATATATCGCTTTTCGTCTGCTCCAATAAAGTCACTCCCGCGAGGCCTCTGGAACGAGAGAAATATAGGGTCGAGATCAAAACGCGAGAGTGTGTGTGTGTGAGAGAGAGAGAGAGAGAGAGAGAGAGGGGGGGGGGAGAGCGAGAGAGAGAGAGCGAAGGTAGGTGAGTGGAAGCATAATCCAACTGGGACGAAAAAGAAACAAAATTATGCGAAGTGGTGCTGTTACAGCTTTTGAACTAATGCGCCTCTCCTATGAAACTTTTTTGACGTCCATACTATGCTGATGGAAGAGAATATTGTCATTCTGAGAAATATTTCAGTAGGTTGTAATATATTGAGGAAGGAAAGGAGCTGAACGAGAGACCGGATTCAACGAGAGAGACAATTTTTGAAAACAGCATTAGTGAGATGAAGAAATGTTTACATTAGCAAGATCCGTAGTCTTTCAGCATACTTCCTATATTCATGCTTCTACTTGTTTTAGGCTTATTACTGTTTTTTTTTAAATCTACATGATGCAATTATAAGAAAAATGATACAGTTTTTAAATATGAGAAGAATTAAGGTTGCTGCATTGCTAAACTTTTTGCAGTCAGCTCTGCACTTTTACACTTTGGACATGAATTATTTAAATGAATCTTTCGACCGAATGGATAATTATTTTCCAGAAAGATCATTCTTCAGAATGAACTTGGAAACGGATCTGTTTGAGTTATACATAGTAGGAGACCAGACAAAAATTCTGGTGCCTAAAACAAAGAAAAAAGTTCTCCCTCCAGCCCTTCGTTGGCCTTCATGAGACAGCACAAAAGCTCCTGATTGGAGAATAGAAAACGAAGTAAGGAAGCAGAGGAGAACCACTGTATAAGGAATAATTCAAAGCGGGATGGAGGAAGAGAAGGATGGGTCAGGTGCGCCTTCAATTGTAAACGAGTTGTTCACGACAAGGGGATGAAATCTCTCGCGTGGGAGATCTCGAAGGTTTCGCATGAGATTCTCGCGTTTCGCCGATTAGGAATGCCACGCTACCCTCTGCCAATCACCCGGAAGCCGCCACCCGCATACCAATTTCCTTCTCACCCGACTTCTTCCCACCCTCTTCACAAACCTGCTCAAGCAATTCTTCGACGTCCTCCAACTCGAAAATCAGCACCCGATCGGGGAATCGCTGCCAAATCTCCTGGGAGTTGTTCGATATGTCATTTATATTTCCAATCTAGATAAATGAAAACTATCTAATTTGGGGCTAATATTTTTTACATTTGACTGAAAAATGTTTAACATTTGTATTTCACTTCCATATATTATCTCATTTTCAAAGTTTTCCAAAATAATGAATCATCAAGGTTCTGTAGGCGAAAACTCTAGCAACAATCTGCGTCTAGTAGAGAGTCAACATTTCTACACTATGCACTATATTTTTTCTGAGAACCCGAAAATTGAATAAAACCCAAAATAAAATATAAAAATGAAATAAAACAAAATATTCTGCGATATTTTCGAAATAGCCCTAAGTAGTATGCGATCTTTCGAATTTTGTTCCCTTATCTAGAATATTCAAGAAAACTCGAAAATTTCTGGAGTAGAGGACCGCAGTGTCAGGAATATAGAAAAACAAATGAAGTTTGAAATAAATAGATGAAAACTATAAGGGATTATTTAACACACTAAATTGGAGCTTGAACATGAATTATATCAGCTATTTATTCTTTATTTTATACTTTCTTGGGGCGTTCTAATTTCACTTAGATGGAACTCTTCTCGTACAAAGTGACAAAAAAACTTAAATAGTTTCATTTTGTAATGTTAGTTGAAGGCAAAATGTTCCTCACTCATTCCAAAGCTGCTTGGTTGGTAGCACTTACTTCGCAACCATAATCTCTATGAGCGAAAAAATCATTTTATTACCTGTACCTCACCTGCCAACAACTTATTAACCTAGTATCGAATGACTCAAAAGACCTCATCAAAGGGAAGTAAAAAAATTTATTTCCTTAAAAATGATCACCTCTTCAGGGACAGAATTCCCATCGCCTTGTCAAAAAAAAATTTTTGTAACTTTCCGATTCAGAACTAGCAAGTAAGTGGAAAAATTCTGATTTCAAATTTTTTTTTGGATAATGCTATTCAGGGGAAAACACTACAGAACTTTTGCTTTGAATTCCAGTCACTTTTTCCCCATTATTCATTTCATTTTGTTCTTCAGTGCGATATCAGGGAAAGATCATCCTGGGTTCCTTATTGGTTTTAACTTGCAGGAAGATATCTTAATTCGATAAGGATGTTCGGTGAGCACCGGAACGTTAGTTGATTTTTGGAATGTTATTGTATAGTGTTTTTGGTAATAATAAAAATAAAAGAAGATCAAAGATAAAAAAAATCAGATTAGAAGGGTTCTAGGGATCGATTTTCCTTTCATCTTTCCCATCGTTTACTTTTATGTTGTTTTTTGGAATCTAAAAAGGTATATTTGAGGATGTTTTCCCAAGTTCGGTCAAGGGCCTATGGTTTTTACTGAAGTTCCTCTGAAGAATGTTGCATACAGCATAACATTCGAAACTATTTTATACATTTTTAGGGAACACTCAAATATTTTAGAGTATTCTGCAGAAAAATTTATCACTTTTTTTTGGAAAATTCTAAATCATTTACAGAAAAAGGAATTATTAAGGATATTCTGTAGAAGTTTCAAGATAATTTTCAAATACTTCAAACATTCTAAAAAAACTGAGAATATTTCGGAACACCTTTGAAAATTTTCTGAAACGTTCATGAATAATTTATGGGATTTCTGGAATTGAGGAACATTTGAGAACCCCTAGAACCTCACTGGATGAAAAAAATTAATCTAGACAATGTGAAATTAAATTTCAAACTATTATAGAAAATCAGAGATATTTCAGGCGTTTTACAGAGATTTCATAAGATTGAAGAGTTTGAAATTCTAGATAATTCCAGGATATTCTAGGATATCCTGGATGATTCTTACAATTCCTGTAATTATTTCGATTATTCTTCCATCTATAAGGAATTTTGACCATTTTAGGAATATTTCAGACTTTTCTAGAACGTTCTGAAATTTATTATCTTGAAGTACTTTGGAAGGATAAAGCATATTCTCGGAAATTTCGAAATGTAGAAACGTAAAAAATCATCACAAAAATTCAGAAAAGTGTTACAATGTGTCTTGAAATTTATGTGCTGGTTCGCATACTTTAAAAACCATTTTTATACCAGTTTCGAATCGTATTTTTGTCTCCTTATATTTCTTCTTTCTTCATAAAATATTTCTTCATTCCTTACAGAATATTTTATAGGAGGGAGAAGTCAGCTAGCTCCGGTCATTTCTGACTTTGAATAGACTGCTCTCTCTGCAATGATAAATTAACTTTTTCATCTTCCAGAATCGTCCGACAGCATAATTTGAAGAATATGGACTCATACCCATCACTAACTTAGATGCAAATCTGGTCTGAATTTTTCATCTCTATAAAGCAAGTGCGCTTTCTAAAATACAACCCTACTTTATAACCAAATATTTTCAAATCTAAAAAGATTCTAAGAGTAGGAAATCTTAATTCACGATCAAACAGCATACACGCTCTTCGAGATTTTTTTTTTTTTTGATAATTGACCAATTTTTTTATGCGTAGAAGCTTTATTTTTTGAACATCTAGTTTAAGGATTTTTCTGGAAGCTCTTAAATTACTGTCGACATTTCAAATTGGGGCTGTCATCCCAAAATGATCATCCCACCTGCAATTAGTTTTTTTCTTTCATAGTTGCTCAAATTCCTGTTCTTTTGCATATTATGTTGAGTTATCATTTTCTAGAATAATCCTCAATGATGGATATACTGTTTTCTTCTCTGGTAACCATTTTCACATTCTCTTCAGGGAGGGTAATTAATTATATTTGTGTAAAATTTGATCCCCTCCTCCCCCCCCAATTCTGTCAAATGTCCACGTATTAAGACCCCCTGAACCCAAAAAAGTGATTTTTACGAATGTGTCTGTCTGTATGTCTGTCTGTATGTATGTCTGTCTGTATGTCTGTCTGTATGTCTGTCTGTATGTTTGTCTGTGATTACGATAACTTACGAAAAAACGAATCTGTCTTATTGCATTTTCAAAATTAGAAAATATGAACAAAAATGAGAGTTTTTTGCCAAACAACGCAAGATTTGAAAAAAGTCAAAGAACTAAAATGTTTCTTTTTGAAAGCCCTACGAAATGATCTTTACAACTTTTTGAATTTCCTCAAAAAATCGAAAATTCAAATTTTAGTTGCAACAAAAATAATGAAGAATAGAAAATTTCATATTTTGGTCAAACTATGCAAGGTACGGAAAAATGTAAATGAAGAGAAAATGTGCACCAAAAAAAGTTCTACAAATTTTGTAAGTTTACTTTTCATGGGACAAGTAGTTTGGCTTCATTCATAGAAAACGATATCAAAAATTGAAAAACTGAATATTTTGACAATGGACACAAGCTAAGGAAAAAACGAAGACACAATTTCGTTACCAGAAAAATATCTTTAAATTTGTTATCAACGAAGCGTGAGATCCGATAGACGCGCGCCCCAGGTGCGCTCAAACTTTCGAGCAAAGCAAGCCGCGCGGCAAGCGCGCGATGAGAGTGTGCCCGCGTGGCGGGCAGATTTTTAAAAATGTATTCAATCCCAAAATTTTATTCTACTGGCATGTAAAAATCATGTCATCGCATGTACCAAAGCAAGCTGTAAAGGTGTAAAAGGTTTCGAAACATTAAAATTATGAATACTTCGTAAAACAAGTTGTTATTTCATTTTCTCATCTGGAACATAAAACGAAATATTATAGCATAGAGAAACAGCGAGAAAATGCGTAAGACGTATAAACATGTAATTGGGAAAAGCATTATGACAGCTCTAATCTCTTAAATTTCCGCGCTTATTTGAATGAAAACTTTTATCTGTCTAGAATAATTGTTATAAATTAAAAACCTCTAAAATTATGGTCAGAGAAATGTGTATCGTACCTCGACAGTAGGTTTTTATCAAAATTGCAGTGTTTTTAGACTGATTAAATCAACTCCTTTGTTTGATTCCAAAAATTCTGTATATTGAGTCTGTATATTGAACCTTGGGGTTCAGCCAATGTACGACCAGTATCCTTTTTTCTTCAATTTGATCACAATTTCTGGCATTGTTTTTGAAGGAGTACTGTACAAATGAGCAGATGATTTTGCTTCAAAAAGCGCCCTATACGAAGAACTTAATTCCATAATAAGCGTTCTAAGATTGTCGGCTAAAATATTTTTTCCTGTCGATTCTTGAGACGTAATTGTGTTTTTGTTCGAAAGATTTCGGCTTTCATTTTCCCTGCATTCAGATTATTCAGAAAGCAGTTCGACGGAGACGAACGGAAAAAGCAAGCCTTTCGGACTTGAGGGTAGACTCAATTACACTGTTTTGTCTCGCAAGCCGCGCTTCGCTCGCGTTGCACGGTGACGGGAACAGAGGCCCCCTCCCAACTTTCCCCGACGCAGCTGAATAGATTCCTGAAACCAGCGAGGAATACGAATTCAATGAAAAGTACTAATTGTTCGGTGAGTGCGTGAGTCCCGCGAGACGTGCTGCGGAGAGGGAGAAGGAAGAATGTACTCTCGCGTGTTCAGCCGAAGAAAAAAGAAAAAGCCGATGGAAAAGAAAACACGCGACAACAAAATGCATTAGGGTGGGTACGAGCGGAGGGTAAATAAAGAAGAAAAAGAAAAGTCTCAGTGGTATCAGTACGGCATTGATGTCGCGACCAATGGTGCGGAAACGCTGGGAAATTTTCGCAAACATTAAACGCGAAAACTGGGCATTTATTCTTTCACAAAACAAAAGGTTTTGTCTTCATTTTTTCCATGAAAAATTAGTTCTAGTTGAGGAGATGAAAAACGATTTGAAAGGTAATTGGAAACTCATTCATCAAATACAAATCATGACCTCTGTTATTCTCTCTAAAAATAGCAAGATTGTTTGGAAATAATATTTCGTTCCAAGACGCGACGTCACGATTACACTCATCCTGCTTATCATGATATTATCTTCACAAAAGAATTAGTAGCTCCTTATGTTTTAAGAATGGCTGTCGGATATGACTGACGGGCTTTTAGAGGTTCCTAATCTCAAGGGGAAAGGAGGGGGATTCGAACGCTAACGACTGATTTTCGGATTATAGCGTGTCTGTTTGCATTATTGTTGCCTCGACCCCTCCCAGACGTGATCTACCTGACGATCCCTATTACTCCACAACTGCCCTGGCTCGTCACGCTCCTGCCATCAATTTTAATGCAGCGAAACTATGCGCCCCGTTTATTACAATTTACGGGGGGTGACTTACCCTCGAAAATTCTGTTTCGACCTTCTGGAATATTTCTGTTCTTCTCTGAAAGAAGTTCATTTTTAATGCAAGCGCGCTTCGTAGGTAATCGAGGGGTTTTGGATTCGCTCATGCAAGACCACTTGCGAAATGGCTACTGCTTTCTTAAATATTTTATAAATGAAATGTCTTTTATACGGAGACATACAATAACCTTTGAGAAATATATTTTGAATTGAAAATCTGGAAACAATACTATAAATAATAAAATGTTGATTGAAAACAGATTCATGGAATCATTCTAGAATAATTAGCAGATTCTTTCTTGACATATTCAGATAAAGTTACCAGAGATCTAGAATACTAGAAAATGAAAAATATATACTATCGATACAAAAATGTTGCCATCACTCAGACATTCTGGTCCGTTGCAGGTTCGGCGATCATTAAGTGAAAAAATCAATACTCAAAAAATCTTCTTTTCGAAGCTTATCTAGCCAACGGCTAATCGGCCTTCTACTCCCAGGTTAAAATTTCAGATTATAAGATTTAGGCGATTAGGATTAGACACATTTTAATGTATTCTATATCTTGTACGATTTCTTTCCTGATGCAAATAGTCCTTCTTCACGGAACATTCTTCCCAACGCAGAATAAAAAGAACGAGCTTCTAGCTTATTCCAATAATATTCTTGAACGTTTTCCTGCACTCCAATGAATTTTAAGGCATTTCTTCCAGTGAAATAAATTTCTCGCTTCGAATCTCGAAGAATTGAATTTCCGATAGTTTCCTCCTCGTAAATTAACCGTGTCGCCAGAATCTTTAGTTTCAACCGAAGAAATGGCCCAGTCTCGTGATAAACGATCGATTGAAATATTCAGGGCCAATAGTAAAAGACAAAATCTTTGATACTGGAATATTATTCTTTATTGGGTTCGAAGAAAATGTTCGGTATGCGGTTGTAAAACTTGGCAAACTATGTGCAAAAGTTTGTTACTCCAGGTGAAAAATTCCTGGAAGTGGCATAAGATGCGGTGCCGTAAGTGCATTTAGACGTGCATTATAGGTATGATATGTGAGATTAAGTGCACTTACCTTAACCCCTATTACCTCCTATTTCAAATAGACTTTTTTCTTACCAAGTTTAATCGAAGTACTTGATTCGCGAAATGCTTGACTCTATTGCCGGTAATCGTAAATTTTAAAAATACACCCCATCAATCTTCGGCCCTTATTTCACGTTTCATTGCTTCACTCCTTTCGCTTTTCAACCTGATTTTAATTTTCGAAGCTTTTTGGAACACGTTGAATCATTCGGAAATCGGATATTATAAAATGGAACGTAAAACATACACCGACCCTCAAATATTCTAGATGTCGCTAAATGTCGGTAACAGAAATTCGAAATCTTTGTGGAATTTTCAGTTGCAGATTTTAAATGGAATTACCTGGACCTATAAAACACTATTTAAAATGTTTTTTTCAATAGATAATTGTATGGATACATGAAATTATTAAACGTGTATTCCTCGCACAAAGCGTGTGGCCCTTGTCCCGTTTTTCAAAAAGATCAGCCTTTCCCATAGGACATCCTGGAAATAATATCAAGTGCACTACGCAGTGGGAATGATAATTCAGTGGCATAGGCGGACTAAGAGTTTTCGGGGCCTGGGGTGAAACTGGTGTGGGGGCCCCTCAACTTTACGTTTGTGATCAAATTATTAGTAAAGAAGGGGTTAAGAAATAATAACTGACGATACTCATTGAGCTATTGATTTATTGGGCACAAAAACATGGCAGTTTTCCAATTAATAAAGATATTAATCCGTATTTCTATCATGTTGTGGGGGCCCCCTAAATGTGGGGGCCTGGGGCGGACTGCCCCCAAAAACCCCAATAAGTGAATAAATGGGGTTTTCCAGTTTAATCAATTGATTATTGTTTTTAGCAACTTTCTCTAAAAAAATGGTTAGGGAGTCAAGGTTTTTTCTGAATTTCCAACGTTTCAGTTAAATCGAGGTAATAATCAAATGAAGTGAACAAAAATAATTGTTCAAACAATTTATTAGTATTAAAAACAATATTCTCTTGGAATAATGCTACAAATTTGCGGTTTTTTCTGAAATTTTCAGCTTTTTGTCCACTTTTCACTTCAAGTAATTATTTCATTTTATTCAGCAAAAATAATTACTCAAACAAATTGTGAATGTTATGGCTATCTTCTTCTAGATTAATACTGCGCGCTCGGTTCGTTTTTCACCTCGCGCTTCGCGCTCGGCTTCATACGTGCTTGCTTCAGTTTACAATGCATGTAAT
>WSXT02183752.1:0-18478 GCA_011762715.2 Neuroterus valhalla | reverse complement strand
GATATAGACTGGTAAAGTTTGATTGATGTGAGAAAGATACAAAAGAAAATTTATATAAAGGAGCATGGGTTTCTTTGGTGTGTGGGGGGGGGGGGGGGGGGGAGGCCCCTTGAGCCCCCTCCCTGGCTACGTGCCTGATTCTGGAGTGTTAAGTACATCAAATTTAAGTTCATGGTTTAATTCTTGAATTTTTCAAATTGTATAACTTTCAACAAAATTTCGATTAGAAATGAAAACATAAGACCGAGAGAAGATGGTCAAGTTCATGGATCGAAGAAATCTTGATTTTTTTCTTGAATTTGGATTTTTATAATTTAATTTTTTTCAGCTTTTCCTTTGGAACGATAAAAACCGGTGGGTTCTGCTTTTAAAAATTAAATCCGTGCATTTCCGCGCAGTGGAGTAATTATATTTTATAAAAGCATTCGTGATTCAAAATTACATGAATAATAGCAATAGTCAACGACAATTTCCAGACTAGTTTGAACTAGTCTGGAAGCTGTAGTTGACTTTTGTCATTATTTATGTAACTATTACAATTTGCATATTAAACATATTATTATATGCATATCAACATATTCAAAAGAACTTCCAGTCTCCATTTATTTGACTTGCCATTCAATTGAAACAGTTTTCAATATTGTTTTTGGCTTGTCTCCTCGATATAAATAAAATGATTTTATTTTGATATCAATAAAAGTTTACATTTCGAATTAATTTGATAATCAGAATGATTAATATTATTGAATAATATTTTTGCGTTTTAAAAGTGAGTTCTTTCAAGTGTAATTATTTAGTTATGAATAAATAATCATAGATATTTATGTTGCGGGTTGCAGGTAATTAATAACTGATTGATTAATAAATAATTTATAACCAACTAATTAGCGAAAATGTCCAAAATGAGGTAGTTGTTTTTGGATTTTTCTTAGCTTTATTTTCAGATAATTATTATATAACAATAATTTTAACAATATATTTAATGTCCAGCAGTATTTACAATGCGCATGCGTCCTGACAGTTGGCGGCCTTGCAATTCTGCATGCAACGCGAACTTCACATTGTTCTTCGCATCGTGCCATCGTTCCTAAGAAATGGTCATAGCGTGGTAGCCTCCTTATAGAATTCTCATTTTATGGCCGCATAAATCATCCATTTCACAAAATTCTGGGTCTGAGTGAAAAAATGGCGAAAACTACACCTTCAGATAATCACATCGTTTCCAAGTCGACTTTGAGTAAGTATTAATTTTGTTTGACTTCTGCTACCGGCCATTATAGGTTAAATCCACCTTCTTGATAATCTCGTTTTCCAGCCTTTAATGATTAGACTTACAAAGAAAGGATTTCAGTCAACTTTTTAAATTTCTTATAAAATTTCACATCATATAATTATTTCGTCTGAGAAGGCTTCACTTTTTTTGACGTTCTGTGAAAAAAAAGTTTCGGAGCATGTGGACAAAATGGCATTTGCGGTCCTGCGAAAATTTTCCCACGTTTTTATTCATTTTCTTGCAAACAAAAGCGATGAAATTGAAACTTCTGGAGTTTTTTTATAACATATTTTGTACTTTATTGCAAAACTAAGTTCTGAGAAGACAGCAAATCAACAGTTTTGGCATTGATCATTCAATTCTTATCCATTTGATTGCAGTTATATTTATACCTTGAAGTTAATTACATTATAATTTGATATTGTAATAATTTTTCATAAGTTCATCGTTTCCAAAATCACAATATTTCTAAAAATCGTACAAGTTTTGTTTCAAACATTTGACTCTAATTATTATCGTTTGTTTTGTAAAATAAAGTACCAAAATTATGTAAGAAATAGGGTAACGGAACCTATTGTCCGAGGTCGAATATAATATTCCAACTATTTTCACAGTTTTTGCACGTAGAATTAATTTTTTTTATTCAAAATCTCAAGCAAGAATCATCTAACGACTTCCATTAAAAAAATAACATATTCAAGTTTTGGGTGGGAAAAAATCAACTTTTTCCTTGATCCCTCCTTCAGCTAGAAATATTTTTCCGTAAACTTTCTTCGATTAGATGATTTTTTTTTGTTTATCTGAAGGAAAAAGCTGCATATATTTACAATCTCTTATATTCATGCATTTGATTGTCATCCAAGTATAGTGACATGTATGCACTTGGAGAGCGTTAAGCAGAAATATTTATGTTATTATTTTTAGCTCCACGTGAGACTGAGACTGCAGCAGCAGGTGCTGTAGTTTTATACGTATCACAAGAGACTTGGTTGAAGTCCATATTAGATCGTAACTTACCCCGAGATGTGGAGTCATCCGATGAAGAGGACATCAAGGATTATCAATTTGAGGATGATCTTGATTATTTAAGATCACTAGATCCAAAAGAATGGAAAGATCAGGATCACTATGCAGTCCTTGGGATTACAAAGCTCAGGAATAGAGCTACCGAGGATATTATTAAAAAGGCTTGTAAGTTCTTCCTCTTTTGTGCTATTATCCAAGCTGTACAATTTTTTATTTATGCGATTCAAAATTGAGAATACTGAAATGCACATCAAATTATCATTTACAATATTTCTGATTAAATTTTCTTTTTTTTTTAGATAAGCACAAAATTCTAAAACATCACCCGGACAAGCGTAAAGCTATGGGTGAAGATGTTCGGCCTGACGATGATTACTTCACCTGCATAACACGGGCTTGGGAAACATTGGGAAACCCTATTAAACGGCGAAGTTACGACAGCATTGATCCGTACTTCAACGACGATTTACCAGACGAAAAAGAAGTTAAAGAAAATTTCTACGCTGTTATGGGTAAAGCATTCAAAATCAACTCTAGATGGTCCGTAAAGAAAAATGTACCACGTCTAGGAAACCCTTATACACCTAGGAATATGGTAGAAAAGTTCTACTCATTCTGGTACGATTTTGAATCCTGGCGAGAATATTCTTACCTCGATGAAGAAGACAAGGAATCTGGTCAAGAGTGAGTATTTTTATAATTATTACATTCTCGTCAGAGAAGGTAATGTGTATAGGATTTGCCCCCCCCCCCCTTCCCTTCCCTTCCCTTCCTTAACCCGTGGAACAGATTTTCACGAATGTGTCTAGCTGGCTCTCTGGCGACTATTTTCCGCAAGATTCGAAAATTCTAAGAACGGCATTCTGTAGTACTTGATAAGTAGAACAATTTATCTTAATGATTTTTTTCGATAAAAAAAATGGGAATTTTAGGCGACGCACGACATGAAAAAGAAGTCAAGGAGAGGGAAACGTTGCTTCTTAGGAGCCCCACAAGAGTATTGTAACAATTTTCTGAATTTTCTCGAAAAATGGAAAATTCAAATTTTGTTCCCAAAAAAAATCATCAAAAATGTAAAATCTCATTTTTCTGTCAAACTATGCAAGTTTCGGTAAATTCTAATTGAACGAAAATTGTAAAATCGAAAAAGATGTACAAATTTAGTATAAATTGAATTTTTGGACCAACGACATAAGCTGAGGGTGAAGCAAATAGACGAATTCCCTTTAGCAGAAAGTAATATTAGACTTGAAGATATTATTGAAAGGTTTGCTTTTTGGACAAATTTGAATCGAGCGCGGAGCACGAGCAGAGTGGTGACTTGACCGGCAAATGACCGGGAATTTAATTTAAGAACCGGGAATTTATTTGACTCAACCTAGACTATTGAAAATGCTACCGAAAAAATACGAGAAATGACCGCTTTTTTTATGAATCAAAAAGACATTATCATTTGATTCAAAGAGTGTAACTTTCCTTCACTCCGATTCTCACAATATTTGATTACATCTATACTTCATGAGAGGAAGAATTTTTTTCCATTATAAGAATATCGTTTTGCAAATTTGTTGCTCTGTGAGATTTTTTTAGCTGACTCAAATTCGATAATCAAATTGATGATAGCCCAAACATACAGGAAGAATTATCATCTAAATTTTCTCGACAAAATGTATTTATCCCGTTTTACTGCCTTTTCTCATTCATCGGACTTGAGACAGAGAAATTTATAAAATAATTCTAGTTTTTATTTTAGGGCAGGGAGTTTCAGTGAGGAAGTATAATTTCACTTGGAACGGGAAATTTTTTACATGGAATGGGAACTGTTCGAACTAATCACAGTTCGGATTTAGAAGAGAGGATTGAAAAAAAATCGTTCCTCCAATTCAAAATTCGTAACAATTTTTCCTCTTCTTAATTTTAAATATAGAAAGTACTTCAAGCAGTCTTTAGAGTAGAAGTAGTATCCGAAAAAGAAATATTCCTGAATTATAATAGAACACTTGTTTAAATTGTTGATTGCAAATTCATCCTTTTTAAATAAAAAAATCAACTACTTGTTCAGAATTTCAACTTGTTCGTTGAAAAATGAATTTTTATGTTGCAGTTGCATCATTTCGATTCAAAATTCACCTCCACCTCTGGTTGAAATTATAACTACTTTGTTAGAAATCATTTCATTTTTTTTTTTTGCGAAAATTAAAGTATTTGGTTGAACATCGATTCCTGAATCTGAAAATTAAAGTATTTCTTTGGGAATTTATGAACTTTATGGGAAATTTGCCTTTCTTGTAGAAAAATATTCTTTATGGTCGAAGATTCATCTTTTTGTTTAGAATACATCTATCCATTTGAAGATGAATCATTATATTTGAAAATTCATCAGTTTGTTCAAAAATCAATTTCTTCAGCTGAAAATTTAACTGTTTCCTTTTTAGTGGAAAATTGGTCTTTTCTATTTAAAAATTCGACAATTTGGTGAAAATTTGTCTTTCAATTGAAATTGTAATTATTTTGTTGGAACTTCACATATTTTGTTGAAAAGACGGGTTTTTTGTAGAAAATTATCTTTTCCTTCGGAAGTTAATATTCTTCCTCAGAAATTCTTCTTTTCGGTTAACAGTTCAAGTTATACGGTTGAACATTTTTCATTTTAGTCGAACATTATTCTAGTTCAAAACTCTTATGTTTGGTTTATAATTAATTTTTTGAGCCAAAATGGTACTGTTCCATTTTAGTTTGAGAATTTTTATTTTTATAGTTCAAATTTCAACTATTTTGTTGATAAATTATATTTTTTGGATGAAAATTAATTTTTTGTTGAAAATTGAATTATTTCAGTTAAATGATCATCATTTCAGTTAGAAATTAGTCTTTCTGGTTTAAAATTTTACTACTTCAGTTAAATTTTTACAATTTCATTTCATTCTTCATCATTTTTTGTAAAAATGTAGTAATTTGTTCAAAACTTCGTGTTTTTTTTGTTTGTTGAAAGTTAGTTTTCTTTGCAATAGGTAATTTTTTAACTGAAAATTTAACTTATTCCTATTGGAAATTCCATAGTTTCAGTTAAAAATTGATTTGTTCTGCTAAAGATCCATTTTTTCCATTTTAAAATTTGAGTATTGAGTAAATGTTTTCTTCCGATTTGAAATTCGCTACAATTTGATAATTGATCCTCTTATCTTAATTTTAAATGAAGAACGTACTTCAAGCAGTTTTAAAGTAGAAATTGAAAATAGTATTTCAATGAAGAAATATTCATGAATTATGATAGAAAACTTGTTAACGTTACTCACTGCGAATCCTTCTCTTTTTTAGTTAAAAAATCAACTATCTGTATAGAAGTTGAACTCTTTTATTGGAAATTAGATTTTTTCATTAAATGTGTTCTATTTTAATTCAAAAATCCATCTCTGGTTGAAAATGTAACTACTTTGTTAAAAATAAATTCTTTTTTTTTTTGGTGAAAATCCAAGTATTTACTTAAACATGGATTTTTGAATTTAAAAATTAAACTATTTCCTTGAGAATTCATGTAATTTTCATTTTACCTAAAAATTCATCAGTTCGGTTGAAAATAATTTCTACAACTGAAAATTCAAAAATTTCGGAGGATTTTTTTTTTTATAATCTAAAATCAATTTATCTTATTGAAAATCCACGTATTTTGTTGAAAAATCGATTTTTAGGTAGGAATTAATTAATTTCTTTCCGAAAGTAAATTTTGTTGTTCAACATTTTTCTTCAAGGATAATATTTTTTTCCTCGAAAATTCATCTATTTGGAAACTTGCGGTTGCTTCAAAATGAATTTGTAGAGCCAAAAATGTTGCTATTCCATTTCTGGTTGGATTGTATTATTGTTATTTTTAAAAACTCAAACATTTTATTGAAAAATTGCGGTTTTTGGTTAAAAAATTTTTTCTCAAAAATTCAACTATTCTAATTGAAGGTTCATCATTTCAGATGGAAATTCGTATTTCTGGTTTAAAATTTAAGAACTGCAGATAGATATTTACTATTTTATTCGAAAACTCATCATTTTGGTCAAAAATCTAACGATTTGTTTGAAAGTTTTTTTGCTATAAGAAATTTTTCACTGAAAATTGATCTTATCCGAAATGAAAATTCCATAGTTGTAGTTGAAAATTCATTTGTTTAGTTGAATATTAATTTTTTCTATTTTAAAATTTGAGTATTCAAATCTTCGTTACCAAATTTATCTTTTTCATTAAAAGTTAATTTATCTGTTTAAAACTCAACTCTTTCAGATGAAAATTCTTCGATTTAGCATGAAACTCTTCTGCTTGTTTTGAAATTGGTTTGATTTTTTTCAACTAAAAATGTAACTGTTCCATTTTCCGCTGCAAATGATTATTTTTTTAGTTCGAAATTCGACTATTTCGTTGAAACATATTGTTCTTCAGAAAATGATTCTTTCTATTTCGAAAATAACTAATAGTTGGAAATACGTTTTTTTTTTTTGTAAACGTGTAATGATTCTCCTTATTTGGGGGTTTAACTGTTCCAATTTTCTGAAGAAAATGATATGTTTTTGTTGAAAATTTGAGTATTTTTGAAAAATTAATTTATTTTGCAATTTTTGATCTGTTGTGTTTAAGAATGTTTAGAATGAAAGTCATGAATAAAAATAAATGTTTACGATTTTCGAGACATATAAATATGTTACTTTTAGTTGACCGGGAAAATTGAAAAAACTGACCGTGAAGAACCGGGAAATGACCGGGAATTTGAAATCGTCCGCCGAATCGCCACCCTGACGAGGAACACAATGAGAATTTATTCTTCAAAACCGAAAAAGCTTTAACAAAAGATGATTCTTAATCACCAAATTACAGTAGTTGACCTTTTGCTTTTCCGTCTCAAAAGCTCTGTACACAAATGTAGGGAAGTGCAAAGACGAAGGGGGTAGCGCGAGGTAAAAGTACAGTACCGATCGTGGCACTGTATTATTAGAATTATTAAGCTTACTTTTTTATTCAAAATGAAAACCTAATTGAAAATATTTTTCAGCCGGGACATGCGCAAGTGGATCGAGAAGAAAAATAAGGCGACGAGAGCCAAGCGAAAGAAGGAAGAAATGACAAGGATACGTACGTTGGTTGACATGGCTTATAACTTGGATCCTAGAATTAAAATGTTCCAACAAGCGGACAAAGACCGAAAGACTGCAGTTAAGCGTGCAAAACAAGAAGCCGTGAAGGCTCGACAATTGGAAGAAGAAAGGGTAGCAAGAGAAACTGCTGAAAAAGAAAAGAAGGAGAGAGAACAGCGTGAATCTGAACAAAAAGCCAAGCAAGAAGCCATGAAGCAGGCACGTGAGATCCAGAAAAAAGCCTTGCGTAAAGAGAGAAAGGCTCTCAGAGACTTATGTAAAGCTAGAAATTATTTCGCCGAAGATACAGAGGAAAGCATACGTCACATGGAAAGCGTTGAAAAAATTTGTGAACTTTTTAAATTGACTCAATTGGAAGAGACAATAAAAAAATTGCACTCAGAAGGCAAGAGTGGCTTTCTGAGCATAATAGAAGAGACTGAGCAAAAAATGCATGCCGAACGTAGAATTGGAATTGTTACCGAAACTAGAAACACTCCCGAGAAGCAGGTGAAAACTTGCACGGCACCTTGGTCGGAAGGTGATCTACAACTTTTGATCAAAGCTGTGAATCTTTTCCCTGCGGGAACGAATCAGCGTTGGGAAGTCGTTGCAAATTTTATTAATCAACATAGCAGCGGTGCCAGTCCTGTCAAGCGCGATGCCAAGGAAGTTTTAGCAAAAGCAAAGGACTTACAATCAACAGACTTTAGTAAATCGAGTATGAAGGAACAAGCCAACAGAAAGGCTTTCGATAATTTTATTGCTGATAAGAAATCCAAAGATATGGACGAGAAAATGCCAGCAGTGACTGAGCGATTGGACCCGATACCCAATGGAACTGCTAATGAGGAAAAAGAGTCTAAGAAGGAAATGCAACCATGGACAGTAGCGGAACAGAAGCTTTTAGAGCAGGCTCTTAAAACTTATCCGACAACTGCTCCTGATAGATGGGATCAAATAGCAACCTGTATACCTTCCAGAACGAAGAAGGAATGCATGAAGAGATGCAAGGTAAGATAATCAAAATTTAAAGTAGGGGAAAACTCCCTGCAGTGGATTGCAAAAAATTGTAAATTGCAACACACATAAATTACAATATAAGGGTCTAGCCAGATAACATGGTCAAAACTGTCCCTGTGGCATATGGAAAACTGATCAGATCATCTAGTTCCTTGTCAAAAACAATCCCAAAAACTCAATTTTCAGAACCTATAAGTCATATTTCGTCACTACTGACTGTATAATGTTATTTTCAGTGTTTTGCCGATATCTCGGTCAATTTTTTAGCTAGAAAACGTTTTTCTTTCAAATTGTAGAGTTTTTCAAGCCCTACAAAATGAAATACCTTTGATAAATTTTGGCACGAAAATCAAATTCTTACAGAGCTCTAAAAATAAAAAATGTTCAAGAACGCCGACATTATCAACGCTAGAAAAGATATATATATTGTTTTTTGGCACCCAAAAAAAATTGTGTGGATTTTCTCAGATTCTGAAAGTTGGTGGAACGCACCCAAAAATAAAAAACAACCGCTTTTTAAATATTTTTGACCATAAACAAGATTCCAGAATCTCGCTAGCTATATTTTGCTACGTTCAAACACCTTTTCATGTGATATTGTGCAATTTCAAGAAGAACAACATAGTTTGCAACACCATTGAACATTTTTTCTGGCAGTGAAAAGCGTCAAAAGTCGATAAAAACTGGAATTTTTCGGAATTTTGACCGTCTATGAATGTCTACATACTTTAAATCATCTCTTCGTTATTCTATTATCTACTTTCATTTTATGTGGCTCGTATTTTTTTTGTTATGAAGAAAATGAAGTTGTTTTTCGTCAAATAATTTTTTTATCTGTAAAAAACGTTGAAAATCAGGTAGGAACCCTTTTTTGGGCTTTCGACTACGTTCAAGTCCCTAACACTTTCCAGAGCGGATTCCTGATGTTTCAAATACTTTTTTATGCCTTGATTCTACAATATAGCGTTCTTCAAATCAATTCTGTTTATATAATCAATAAAAGTCACGACATCGATCGTGCTTTTCGAGTTCGAATGACGTACGTGAACTTCACAAGTTTTGATAATCTGGCATTGCATTTTTCAAATTGATTTTATTAATAAATAAAATCATTCTCCCGAAAAACCAATTGGCACCTTCAATATTAGTAAATTTATCATTATACAAATATTCCATGTCATTTCATCAGTCATTTTGAGTTTATTCTGCAGTAAATGGATAAAAAGGTACCACTTTTTTTAATTTGAAGGAACTGATGAATCATTAAAAGTTTTCCAAAGTAGATCAGTGACTTGTACAGTTTTTTTATCAGTTAAGATCGAGTTATATTTACATTGATATACGGATTTTTTTGTCTAACTATTCAATTTTATTCTACATTTAGTAGATAAGAAATGCTATTATTTTAGAATAATTTATTTCGATAACCTAAAATTGTGAAAACACCATTATTCTTCATAGCTGTATTCTTCAATAACGGGAACAACCTTTTCTCGGTCAAAAATCTGTGTGAGATGCTCTGCACGTCGAATAATTCGAGGAAGGTATCGAGTTCAAATTTTGAAAAAAAGTGGTACCTTGTTATCTATTCACTGCAAAATAAATTCAAAATGACTGATAAAATACATGGAATATTTTTATAATTATAAATTTACTAATATTCAAGGTGCAGATTGGTTTTCGGGAGAATGATTTTAATTATAAATAAACTCAATTTGAAAAATGCAATAGCAGGTTTTGAAAACTTGTGAAGTTTATTTACGTCAGCCGAACTCCTAAAGCACGATCGATATCGTGACTTATTGGTTATATAAACAGAATTTGATTTGAAAAACGCTTAAAAAAAAGGTTCCTACATGATTTTTAACTTTTTTTACAGATAAAGAAATTATTTGCCGACTTTTGACGCTTTTCACTGTCAGAAGAAATGTTCAATGGTGTTGCAAACTATGTTGTTGTTCTTGACATTGCACAATATAACAAAAAAAGGTGTTTGAACGCAGCAAAATATAGCTAGCGAGATTCTGGAATCTTGTTTATGGTCAAAAAAATTTTTAAATGCGGTTGTTCTTTTTTTTTTTGGTGCGTTCCACCAATTTTAAAAATCAGAGAAAATTCGCACACATTTTCGGGGTGCCAAAAAACAATATATATTTTTTCTAGCGTTGAGTAGATCGGCGTTTTTGAGAAAAAATTTTTTTTTATCTTGGAAGCTCTGTAAAAATTTGAATTTCGCGCCAAAAATTTTCAAAAGTATTCTAGTTTGTAGGGCTTGAAAAACTCTACATTTCGAAAAAAGAAGAATTTTCTAGCTCAAAAATTGACCGAGATATCGGAAAAACACTGAAAATCACATTATACTATCAGTAGGGACGAAACATGACTGATAGGTTCTGAAAATTGGGTTTTTCAAATTGTTTTTGACAAAGAACTAGATGGTGTCCATATGCCGCAGGGGCAGTTTTGATCATGTTATCCGGCTAGACCCTTAGGGATTTCTTATGGCATACATTTTTTTTTTTTTATTGGTTATTATAATTAATAGGACCAAGTAAATCTGTTTTAAGAAACATTTTTGTCATTAGTAATCATACGGAATCTGTAAATTGAAAGTTTTGGCATTTTTCTTTCATTTACAAATATCCACTCTAAGGAGTTTTCCTCTACTCGCATTCATAATGTATGACCTATTTCCCCTTTTGCTTGATTTTTTATGAAGGCTTAGACTCACACTACTACTGTCACTATTTGTCACTTATCTTGAGCAATGCCACTTATTTTCGTATTTGGCCGCTAATGCCACTATTTCTCAACGTTTCCTCTATTAATATATTTGAACTTTTTCGCCGATTGACTAAAATAACATGTCTACCATCTCAAGTACCAAAGTATATTCTGGAAAATTTTCCCGAAGGAAAATTACTTTTAATATTTTCAATTCACCGATTCTTTATTTCTTGGCCTTCATATTATGCGAAATTTTCTGCTTTTTCAATTTTGGGGAAAAATGTTTCAGAACTGTACGACTTTATCTTGTGACTCTTATTAGTTGAACTTCTCAAAGGCGAAAAGTACGGAATCGAATAATTTCAAATTCGATTCTTTGAAAAAGAACCAATTCATACGTATTTACTGGGGTATGCCACGCTAGTCATTGTATCCTATAGACAGTTGGTTCCCAACTTGACTCAGCGGGCAAAATGTGAAACTGTGGCGCTGATTGCATTTCGGCAAATTTTCCATTTGAATTTGAATTTGCGACAGATCAACAAAAATTGCTACGTGAGTGGTACATAGTTTGACATTTTATTGGATTCATTTTTTGGAAATCGTTATTATGTAGGTTATGGGTATTAAACAGTGATCTGTGATCGAAGTGTATTGCGCAAATAGTGATTCATCAAATTATAAATAGAAGGCCGAAAAAACCAGGAATTCGGAAACTCAGAGTGGCGAGTTGACCGGGGAACCGGAAAATGACCGTGAATTTTATTGACCGGGAAAAAACCGGGAAATCACCGAGACTTCAATGAAAAAAGCCAGTAAGTTACTTGAATTAACCCAGAAAATTAAAAGTTCCGCCGTAAAAATACGCATTATCTTGTTACGAATTAAAAAAAAAAATTTATCATTCCATTAAAAGAATGTACATTCCTTCAGCCTGATTCTAAAACTTTTTGAATATATCTATACTTGAAAACGAACAGAATTTCTACTTTTTGCATTTTAAGAAAAACCTCACAAACTTTTTGCTCTGTGAGTTTCTACAGCTATCTCAAGTTTGATAATTAAATTGATGATAACTTAAGCATAGGAAAGAATTCTCTTCTCAATGTTTTCAGAGAAATATATTCATTATGTTTTATTTGCATTCTTCTTATTTATATGAATTGGGACACGGAATTTAAGAAAATGATTATTGTCTTTATTTGAGGGCAGGGAGTTGCAGGAAATAAATATAATTCCACTTGGAACATGGAGTTTTTTACATGGAACGGGATTTTTTCAAAATAATTAAAATTCGGATTCAGAAGAGAGGAAAAAAAATCGCTCTTACGATTCCAAATTCGTCTCAAATTGAAAGTCCTCTCTCCTTAATTCCCATTGAAGAAATTTCTTCGAGGAGTTTTTAGAGTAGAAATAGTATTTCGCAGAAGAAATATTTCTGAAATATGATAGAAAACTTATTCACATTGTTCATTGCGAATTTATCCTTTTTAGTTGAAAAATCAACTACTTAGTTAAATGTTAAACTCTTTTTTTTTTCAAAATTAGTTTTTTTTTGTTGAGGGTGCACTATTGTAATAGAAAATTTACCTCTGGTTGAAAATGTAACTCTTTCGTTGAAAATAAATTAGTCTTTTTTTGGTAAAAGTTTGAGTATTTATTTGAACATTGATTGAAAAAAGAATTGAACTCTTTCTTTGATAATTTATACACTTTTAGGAAAATTCGTCTCTTTGTCGAAAATTCCGCTTTATGGTTAAAAATCATTCTTTTTTGCATAAAATACCTCTATTCCACTACATGATTCATCATTTTACCTGAAAATTCATCAGTTTCGTCGAAAATTTATTTCATCAACTAAAAATTCAACAATTCGAATGAAAAATTGTATTTTTGAATTAAAAATTCAATTGTTTCGTCGGACATTCACAAATTTTATTGAGAAATCTATTTTTTAGTGGAAAACTATTTTTTTCTTCGAAAGGTAATTCTCTTCTTTCGAAATTCTTCTTTACGCTAAACATTTCAAGTTAACAGTTAAAAGTTTTTATTTTAGTCCAAATCTTGTTGAAAACACTTATGTTTGGTTAAATCATTACATTTTTCAAATCAAATTGTTACTTTCCCATTTCTAATTAAAGATGATCATTTTTACATTTCAGAATTCAACTATTTTATTGAAAAATTGTATTTTTTGGTTGAAAATTATTATCTTGTGAAAATTTTAACTATCTCAGTTGGAAATTCGTCTTTCTGATTTGAAATTCAACTACTAGAATTGAAAATTACCCATCGTTTGAAGATGTATTATTTTGTTCCAAATTTAGTTTTTTTTTTTTTGTTACAAACATTTTATTTTTCAAACTGAAGGTTTAACTTATTAACATTGGAAATTTCAGATTTGTAGTTGAAAATTCATTTGTTTGGTTGAACATCAATTTTTCCCAGTATTTTTTCCAGTTTCTGTTTGAAAATTCAACTTTTCCAATTGAAGATTTTTTGTTTTGGTTGAAAACTCTCTTGTTCGGTTTGAAGTTGGTATTTCAAACTAAAAAAGTTACTGCTCCATTCTTGTTTGAAAAACATTATTTTTCAGTTCGAGATTCAACTACTTTGTTGATCATTGTATTTTTTTGTAGAGAATTGATCTTTTTATTCAGAAATTAATCTTTTCGTTTAAATATCCACATCCATGGCTAAAAATTGAAGTGCATCAGTTGATTTGTTATAATTTTAGTTGAAAATTCATCTTCCTGGTTCAAAATTTGACGGTTTCAGTTGAAGATTCATAATGCTGTTTTGAGATTCATCGCTTTGGCTAAAAAATTATCTATCTTGTTTGGAATAAGTTTTTTTTGTTATCTTTGATTGATTTTCGTCAATTGTCAGTTGAATTGCCCCACTTTTTGCGAAGAAATGATATGCTTGTGTAGGAAATTTTCGTATTCTTTTGAAAATTAATTAATTTTGCAATGTTTGATCTGTCGTGTTGAAGAATGTTTAAAATGAATGTCATGAATTAAATCAAATCTTTGCATTTTGCGACAAACATGAACATGTTACTTTTAACTGACCGGAAAAATTGGGAAACTTGACCGAGAAGAACCGGGAAATGATTGGAAATTTGAAATCGTACGCCAAATCGCCATCCTGATCCTGATCTGTGAGTTTCGAAAAAAGAAAAAGATGAGGAAGAGATTCTGATAAAATTAGAAGAAATCTTTCGATTCTTATTTGACATTCAAATCAACAATTGGGCGGAAGGCGATCACCGCCGCAGTTTCACATTTCTTTCGCAGAGACAAGTTGGGAACTATAATCATAATATTCGTGACAGCCCCCTGGTTGTAATGATTGGATTATCAGAATTACCATCTTTTTCTTCCTTTCAATTTCATAGAAGAAACAAAAGAGTTCGATAAACATTCAGATGGCATGGAAATGACAGGACAGCAGGCGACGAACCAACAAAACAAGACGACTGACTGACATAATTAAAGTATTGAAAAAAGTGAAAATTTTTTGTAAATCCTTCCCATTTCAAAATCAATCTAGTGATTCAAAGGATGTTTGCACTTTCGTCGCCAGTAAGGACTAACCTGCATCAACGGCAATGCTGCTCTATCCGAAGGATGAGGGGATTTTTCGTCCCTGTGTCCCAAAGGAATTTGTCCACTGGTCAGTTCACCCTGCTTCTCGATAAGATACCCCAAATAACGCGTTGATCTTACACATTGAATTTATCGAGTAGGGGGTTCCTCACACAATCTCGAAATTTCTGATATTAGGGTCGGATTCCTTGATCCAATTATTTATCCTTCTAATGCCACTTGACAACCATGAAAAATAATATCAGAAAAATCTTGCGCTGGACAAAAATTAATGACGGAAAGTTTGTTTTTGTAAAGTAATTGAAAAATAATAAGAGACCAATTTGAATTTCAACATGTGCTCTCCGTTTTCAAAATTATTTTCTTGTATTCACAGAAATGTGCATGGAAAAAGAAAGTTTAGCTTTTTATAGGAACAGAATGTTTTTTTCTAAATTTTAGATTTAAATCAAATTCATTCAATATTATTACAAAAATAAATATCTTTATTATTAGCTAATTCTATTTTCAGCAAAAATAAGGACCAAGGAGAAGACGGGTGAACATGAAGGGATTATTTCGAAGTTGAAAAAAATTTTCCGTCAGACTGGTAGGTTTGGAGAAAATTGTTTTGAGTTTATAGGTGTATAAATTAATTGAGTTTTTTACTGGTAAGGAATATTGGATCAAATCCGAAAAGAATAACTTTGCATTGGATGTTTTGGAGAAGCATCATATCCAGAATAGTTTTCGTTTTTAGGTCGGAGGAATGATTATAATTGAACGGTTGGGAATAACATTTTTCGGGATAGTCGCTGCGCTTCAGCATGAAAAAGCTCAAATTGTTGAAAAAACTTGGTATATTTGTTTTTTTTACCTGAACAAAATTTTAGTTAAAAAATCCGGGAAACCGGGAAAAGTGGCGGGTTTTTTCTCTCTATAATTTATGTTCTTATCTCGAGAGATAAGATTAATGGGATCGAAAGCTTAAAATATAAACTGTTTCTTGAAAGACCTGCATAAAGTTAAAATTTTTTTATTTTTTTTAACTGTTTTCTCGGTACGTCTTCTTTACACGTGTGCCAAGAGAGAAACGAAATTCCCGAAAGTACTCAAAGGGCGGAAAAAATTAGGCAATAACTAGTGTTTAGAAATTTTCTGTAAGTTAAAAAAAATTTCCGTAAGTGGATAGAGAAAAAAACCAAATTTTCAAAAAGCCAGTGGTCATTTCATTCGTTTTTGATTATAAAAAAATCTGCCCACTGCGCGGGCACATTCTCATCGCGCGCTTCGCTCACAAGTTTGAGCGCACCCAGGGCGCGCAGTTTTTGGATCTCGCGCTTCGCGCTCGGTCTTAGTACTTCCTTAAAATTGTGTGTAGAGATTTTGAAACTAAGAAGTAGAATGTCGGCTGCTGTATTTGATGATTATGAATTCTCTTTTGTTGAAGCTTCTCCGGCTTTAAAGAATACATTCTCATCGGGTGTCTCGTGCTGCGCGCTCGATCACAATCTGTCTAAAACGCGAACTTTTCTATATTACCTTCAACGCTATTGCATCAAATGTACATACTATTATTATTTATATATTTACATATAAAACAAAAACCACGCATCCCATAGAAAAATAACAGTTTTTCTTTTGAAACTTTTTTTTGTATCTCGTTAAGTTTTTCTAGTTTTTCATTATTTTTTGTGCGACCATATTGCATTATTTGGATAAAGATTCTCATTTTCGTTTACATTTTTTAATTTCGAGAATGCCACAACTCTGAAAATTTAGTTTCTAAGGACAAAAAAATCATTCGGATAAATCGTTCCACTTCTACGTACTACAAGAAACCATAATTACAATTTTCGAGTACTGGAAAAGAAAGTCCAAAAAAATTTCCAAACTACTCCCCTCTTTAATTTTTCGACCAAAATAGCTGGTTTACGAACTTGACCTGTATTTTTGGCCCCTGGGAACGTGTGAAAAAGTACGATCGAATGTGATTATTCATTCGAAAGTTATCGAGTTTCCAGATTATTGTTCATTATTTTTTGTGCGGTTAAAATTGGAATTTTCGATCTCTCGAAAAAATTCAAAAAGTCATGTTAATGATCTTGTACGGCTCCCAAGGAGAAACCTTTTTTTCCTTTTGACTTTTTTTCAATCTTGCGTAATTTGGCTAAAAATTCTCATTTAAGTTTATAGTTTTGAATTTTGAAAATGCTACAACACTGATAATTCTATTTTTATTTTAAAAAATCATGAGATTGAATTGTTTTAATTTTCACCTACTACAAGAAAATGGACTTAAAATTGTGAAGTCTCGGAAAAAAAAAAATTTCAAAACAATTACCCTCTTTTATTTTTGATCCAAAATAGCTGGTTAACGAACTCGACTTGTCTTTTCGGTCCCTCAAAATGGGTGCCGAAGGGCGATAGAATATCATCATTCTTTCAAAAGTTATTGAGTTTACAGATTATTTTTCATTATTTTTGATGCGATCAATATTGGAATTTTCAATTTCTTGAGAAAATTCAAAAAGTTGTGAAAACCATCCTGTAGTACTTCCAACAAGAAACATTTTTCCTTTCATACTTTTTTTTCATATCTTCCGTTGTTTAGCTGGAAATTCTCATTTTGGTTTATATTTTCGAATTTTTAGAATGCCATAATTATCACAATTTTTTTCTCATAAAAAAACATCATGGGGATGAATTAATCCTCTTGTTAATCCCTACAGGAAGCTGTACTTGCAATTATCAAGTCTTGAAAAAAATGGTCTCAAAAATTTTCAAAATGCTCTAACTTTTCGAATTCGTTCCCAAAATAGCTGGCTAATGAACTAGACCTCCAGTTTCTGACACTGAATGAGTGTATTATAGGCCAATCAAATCGATTAGTTTTTTTCGAAAGTCATCGTGCTCACATTCATACAGACATACATACAGACATACAAACAGACATACATACAGACGGACACATTCGTAGGAACCTGTTTTTCTGGTTCAGGGGGTCTCGAAAAGTGGACATTTGACAAAAACGGGTAGAGGGGGTTAATTTTACGCAAATCGAATAAATTCTGATGAGAGTGTAAAAATTCTTCCTGATTTTAGTAAATCTTGCGAACCATCTGCAAACATAATAAACAAGGAGCTTTATTATACTTTCATTATTGAATATCAAGAAAATCAATTCTGTATTTGTTTAGGAAAAAATTTCCAAGGAAAAGAAAGAAATTGACTTTGATTTTTTCGAGTTCAAAGAACACTTAAACCAATTACTGTATCTTTTTAACAATTTAGGCCACTTTTGGATAATATGCGTTGTAGCGCACCGACTTGAACTCTCAAAAGAAGTCATTTGTAAACCTCAATTCAATTTTTGTATTTTATATGAGGGAAACAGTCGTTTCTTGAAAACCTTAGGTTTTGCACCATAAAAAAAATCTGCCCGCTGCGCGGGCACGTTCTCATCCCGCGCTTCGCGCGCGGCTTGCTTCGCTCGAAAGTTTCAGCGCGCCTACGGCGCGCGTCTTTCGGATCTCGCGCTTTGCGCTCGATGGTAATCTTACCTCACGCTCCGCGTTCGGTTATGATCTTACCTCGCGCTCCGCGCTCGGTTATGAATTTACCTCGCGCTTCGCGCTCGGCCTTTGCACCTCCCTACAGTTTCATATAGAGCTTGTGAACTCAGAAGCGAAATGTCTACTACTTTAATTTGATGAGTGTGAAT
>WSXT02183741.1:0-10992 GCA_011762715.2 Neuroterus valhalla | reverse complement strand
CCATAGATAGACCTATCATCCCACCCCTACACGTCCCCCCTTTTTGCGGGCCTCCCCCCGCGCCGCAATCTTCCCCGTAATAGGGGAGAGGGCACAACTCAAATCGTGATATCTCAATATTCTTAACTAAGTCCAAAGTAATCAGAGATAATACTCATTATCTAGCCACTCGCTCACGCAATTGTTCGGTAACTCGACATTATCACTAACCGGAATCCATAACAGAAAAGTTTACTTTCACTCGATAGATATCATTTACACTCGAATTATCGAGAATTTACTTAGAGACTCAAAGGTAAGGGGAGGCACTTTGAAATAAGACAGGCCAGTAACTCGGCATAACCACTAACCGGAATCCATAACAAGGAAATTCACTTTAGCTCAATAAATATCATTTTCACTCGAATCATTGTGGATTTACATAGAGACTCGAAGGTAACAAGGGGGAGGGGGATACAAGGTAAGCTGATTTCGATCGGGACTCGACTCCGGATTTTTGGTCTCAAATAGGGAAACAGGTGACTTCACTAGAACACATTACACTTCACTAAACCGAAAATATTTCACATGAGGAGAGAAGGCCCAGCCACGGAATATCCACCTCGACCACATGTTGCGCCATTTTGACCTCGACTCGGGAGGTTTGCTCATGAAATGAGGATCTATCATCACACATTGAAAATGTCAAAGCTGCTGACCATCAAGCAGCACATTGTTGGCAAAATACGAGTACTATCTGACGCAAGTCTGAAGCTTGGACGAATAACATATATAGATAAAAACCTTGAGCTTGTTGACCGGAGTGCTTTTAGACAACTTAGCGCTGGAGAGACCTGAGAATAACTGGGTGTGCCTGAGAGCCGCATTCAGGATACAACATCAGTAAAGGAGGTGCTACAAAGCAGATACAAATACCTGCTCCGATGGATTTGGTCGTACAATCTATCGTCGTTGAACAAAATATCGGCGACTAACATGCTGACCGTCCCAGTTCTTCTCTATTCGTTTGGAGTGATTCCATGGACGGAGAACGAGGTCAAGGCCCTTGATATTACTACGCGCAAGATGATGCATATAAAGAAAAGCTTCGATATCAACTCGTCTGTACTGTACTATTAATATTCTGTACTGTACTGTACTGTTCATATCATCGCGAACGGTATAGATCCTCTCCATTACTCCATCAAGATGCCTCACTTCTCAGAGCACAGATGAAGAAAACATAGGCCAAAAACTTCCTAAAACAACACAAGGAGGAGGTGACGCGGTGAATTTTACAAAAATGGCCGAACTATGTTCGTAATCGAATTTCCGGCGCGGCCGACTGCAACATCAAAGGCAAGGAAACCGAGAATAAGGAGAGATACAAAGATCTCAGAGAACACCTACAGAAACATCATCGAGAATGTTCGGTTAAATTAATTATTCTCATGATCGGTGCTCCCGGAAGTGCGACGCCTTCACTGGTTAGTAACCTTTAAGCCATCTGTGTGTGCCAAAAATATACCGTAGAACTCGCTTTTCACAAAAACGTCTCCAAATTGTCATTAATCATTTTTCAATAAGATATGTGTTTCTCGTTCCAAGCGCAAGCGTTGTAATTATAATGTGTTCCTTCAGGCTGATAGAGTCTTAGATAAAATAATTTGAAACTTCAATTCATCAAAAGATCAAATTATATAATGATATTCTAAGAAGTAGAGGCTTCTAACAGTTTCGGAATATTGGAAACTCTGTATATTCGTTACAGCATAAATTGAAATGAGCCCGAAGTGCTAAAACCAAATAAGAAGTCGAGCGCGTAGCGCGAGGCTTATTCCTCTCCAAGCGCAAAGTGCGAGCTCGAAAGACGTGCGCTCTATACCCGCTCAACTTGCGAACGAGGAGAACTTCGCGCATTGAGTATGTGCCTGAGCAGTGAGCAGACTTTTTACTGTCCAAATATGTGAGATGTAACGAGAGGAGGAAAATCAGGATGAAAAAATCGAAATTAACTTTTTTCCATCAACGAGTTTTTTTCAGAAACGGCTAATCGAATAAGCTATACCCGGAAATCGCACGACTGAAATTGAGGGATTTCTAACCAAAAATGCTTGTTTCGGTACTTTTGCCCTCTAACGCAGGTTAAGCGTATTAATGCAAGAATCATTAAGTTCCAAAATTTCCTCATAATTTTCTATCTGTCAGTGGTTATATCAAAGACATCTTTGGAATATCATTGTCTCAGTGAACTCTATGAGTCCTAAAAAATTTTCAGTTTTGATTAGAAAATGTGCAGTGAGCATAAAAACAAAGCGCGTGGTATATAAAGGCATACTGAGCTTGCGGTAGGATGCATGGGTGAAACACAACACGACTCGTTATTGCCATGGTAATGGCTTGTCTTGACATGTTAATCTCATGCTTCCAAGTGCATCAATTTGGGATGACCGCTTCAGAATAAATGTAATTTGTGCAATCATGCCACCGTTAGTGTGTCCTAATCCATTAAAAGTAAAAAACATGGGCGACGTCGAGACTCTTTGAAGTCGGTCACTGAAGATATTTGAAAGAAATGGCTTACGGTAGTTCAAGTGGTTCATCGATTTTGTGGAACTTGCTTGACATACTGCTATGACAAAGATCCAAAAAATGTTGTAAATTTATTGGAACTTATAGAAGTTTCCAGAAATACTGCAAAATGTTCACATTGAAGAGAACTAACAACATGATGAAAGTGTGGATTCTGTGAATCCAAACAGTATCGACGCTGATAATCACCTGGACTTTGAGCCACTATTTGGAAACGACGTTGAAGAGGTTTGTGACTCACGAAGTGATGATGAATATTTATTAGAAAAAAATGAACAGCGACACATGGCTTTGTCTTTTTTGAATCAATAGCTTCGTTTATTAAACATCGAAGATATCTATTCATTAGATATTGAAACTACTCGTTTAGTTGAGAGCAGAATTGATTTATTATCAAAAAACTTGAAATGTTTGCTTATAAATTGCTATACTTGCGAGATGATATTAGCCGACCGTGCCTCGGTGCTCATGGCACTGCGATGGTCAGAAAAAATGGGGAAAAAACTGCAAAGACGATCGCTCATATTTAATTCAAAAGAAGCATATGATTTGCTCGAAAAACACTGTGCAGAAAAGGGATTAAAATTTCGACTTGGATTTACAAACTTTCGTTTATTACGACTAGACCATTGCGTTTTAATATCTAATTCTGATGATAACATACGATGAAGAACTGCCACAATCAGTGGAAGATATTTTGATAATGATATTTGAAAAGCCCGATGAGAATAGTTTTTTCAACGAATGTTCAAAATGTCCTGGAATGTAAGATGTTCTACATTCAATGAAAAATTTTGCTGAGAAAAATGCGATAGAAACTATTCATTCCAAACAGTGGGACACCGTTGGTAAAAAATGTGATCTCGTAAAACATGATTACAGCATAAAGGAGTACCTCGATAAACTGAAGGAACAAATCAAAAATAAATTATGGGAGCCTAATTATATTGCTAAAAGTCAAAGTGACTATGTGAGAACTCGTCGAGAAAATCTAAGTGAATTTGAAGATATTGCTTCAGGTGACTACGCACAAAATTACACTACTACGTATCAGGATCAAGTTCAATCTAATCACTGGAATGGTAAGCGAGTGAATATCCTCCCATTTGCCATTTATTCGGAAGGGGGAGCGAAAATCGAAGAGGAGAACTTCGTCGTCATTTAAGAAAATACCAAACATGATGTATATGCTGTGATTTTGTTCAGACATGAACTTGTAAATTACTTAGAACATAGGTATGGAAATAGGATAAACAAAATCATCTATGTTTCAGGTGAAGCTGCAAGTCAATATAAAAATAAGATAAACTTTTTGAGTCACGCTTTACACCTTGTTACTTACGGTATTGAGGCTGAATGACATTTTGTCGTCAGTTGTCATGGAAAATGTGTTTTCGATGGACTGAGTGGAACCGTGAAAAGGATAGCTAGTAACGCTGGTTTGAAGAATCCTGATGTATATATTGTTTCTGCTCAAACACTGTACAAGTGGGCTCATCAAAATATACCAGGAATGAAGTTCGTTTACTGCACGATCGAAGTGCATGAAGATATTGAACGCAAACTTCCTCCAATACTCGAAAATGCACTACGCATTGAAGGCACCCAAGGTTCCCATGCATTCATCTCGAGATCGGAGAGATCTGACGCGGAGAGTCATCGGCCGCGTCCCTCGCACGGGCGCGTTCAAGCGCACTGCGCCGCGCTTTGTTGATACGCTCACTGCACATTCTCTTATCAAAATTAAAAATTTTTTAAGACGGATTCTTATGCAAAAATCTTCAAGGAATCGAGTGCGATTGGAATTTTTCAAACAAAACGTGGCCCTTTTGGTGAAAATCGCAATTGTTTACTTCAAGCCTAAATAACTTTTCAGTAAATGAATAAATTGGTTTATCGTTTACATATATTCAAAGTACAAGTTCTTTCGCGTATTTCTTAAAAACACGCCCCAATCCGATTAATAGTTTTTGAGTTACAGCGGTTATAAAAAAAATCACCTTTTTTCAATGGATCGAAACTTTTGATCTATGACGATCTAGGATGATCTAGGACTTACGTTTCGGCAAGGTCACGCGCTAGAGCCTTTATTGCATCCGGCCCCTCAATTATGGAAAAAATCCAAGACTTCACCCCGAAATCCTGCGAACATAATTTGTTTTCTGCCTTTAGCTCTTCATATCCACTATTCTCAACGGACCCAGCTAGGCGTAAACCCGTCCCAAGGATGTAACACCCCCACCCATGTCGTGTCCAGGTCTTCGAAAGATCGTACAGCAACCCCTGCATTTTGAAAATTGCGCATCTCTAGGAGATTGCCAGTAAAAAGAATTGCTTTATAAACATTAGCGCCATCTCTTATGAAACACTGGGATTCTACATTCATATTAAATCCTAGAGTCATAGGTATGAGAATTGCAGTGAAATGATTAGATTGTTGCCAGGTGTGAGGCTCGTGTATATAAACGTGCTCTGGTACTACAGATGCTCCTGTTGGTTCAATTACCCAATCGGGGATATTATCAATAGGAACTGTAGTCAGATGTCCACCTGCGATATGGCTGGAATTACGAATGACAACATAAATGCGGCTGTGCTGACTTAAAGAAATTTGGTCGAACAGTGGCTGACCTCCATAACCATGTTCCATTGTATCTAGTTTTGTAGGGAAGAAAAAGAGATACATTAGTTTCTTTCACACTGGAAAATATGAGAGCAGGATGATAAAAGTGAGTAGTTTCAATCACATATTAAAAAACTAAAACTGAGCTGATAAGTGACATAAGTATATTTGCGATTCCACAGATGGGTCCAGAAGAATAAGGAAGCGTTTCAACTTTAACAGGTTTTATCATGTCAATATTCTGTTAAGAAACGTGTCAAAACAAACAGTAACCTCGTTTCTTTGAGAAAAAATCTAGAACGCTGATAATTCCAAAGGCAAGGGAGGGTCAGAATATAATGGAAGCTTGAGCAAAAGGTGAATGGATCGCACTTAGACGACATGCCACTATAGGTCAAGCAAATGTTCTTGTTATCCTCTGCTGCGCTAAGACACTTATAGAGGAAGATGCAGCTGGCAGGTAGAATACAATCTGTTCACAGAGATAAGCAAAATAATTTCTGTGTCAAAACCAGACTCAAAATCATAACTGGTTCAGGGATGGAAAGAGGTATGAAACCAACTGTCGGAAAAGAATAACGCGACCGTTATGTGGGCCCATAGAGATGCAGAGTTTGGGAGAAACGAGAAGCAACCATTTCTGATTTAATCACAACGTCACCATTTCTTCAAAATCATTTCATCGAATACTTCATTTTATTTGTATATTGTAAATTGTTTATTGTATTTCTACTTCCTATTTATATTGGAAAAAGAGAAATAAATCTAACAATTATTGTTCATCCCATTATTAATTTTGTGAACAGATTTACATCATTACTACCGTATTTTTCAAGAACAGAGACATAACTCTCTTACTTCTTAATGAAATTTGTCAAAATAATAGATCAATTCACACGACTTGAATTGAGAAATCTTCAATATATTAACATGGAAGAAGTTTTGCTATGAAAAACTCATTCTCAAAACATTTAGAAGTGCTTAAAGGAAAGGTAAAAAGATTTGCAGAAATTCTGCGATCAGCGATACAACTAATTGAAAAAGTAGAAGAGCGTGCAAATAACGAAATTCTAATATAAGATCATTCAACTTAGATGAGGTATTCGAAGTATCGAAAGTTTATCCCACAGAATATATGTATATAAAAATGAATGTCTGAATGTATGTCCCTTATAGAATCGTAAACTATGCATTTTATCATGTGATGATCTTTCGCAAAGTTGTTGTGTAAGAGCCCACGAAGGTTTCTGAGTTGGTACGATCAATTTTCGGCAGATGGCACCACTGTCATTCGTATACTTGTCCGCGGCGGCGAAGCCGCCACCACAGGGCGCCGCTAGTTGAAAAATGGAAATATTAACGGATTCGTTAGTACCTCTTGTTTCTAATTAATCAGTTATCTCACTTTATTCTCATACATATATTCGATAGTAGTTGACAATGTGGCGAAAGCACGTTCTCATATTAAACTTATTCCTTTCTGTACTCCATTTGCTAATTCATTCTTTGAATAAGGTAAAGAGACATGGGTTATTTCATATACTTTGACTGAGCAATAATGTGAAAACATAATATCAATGAATATGGAAAAGTTATTTTCAGGGTTATTTGAAATGAAATTCCACGATGATATCAAATCATATTACACTTACTAGTTCCAAGAGAGAGAGAAGTGCAGATAACCGTCAAATTTTTTATATTTGTTTGCTCATATGTTAAACGGTACTAAATAACATAGCCTCATCTGTTATTTTAAAGATTTTGGAATGACGCAGATTCTTCTTACGAATAATAGAATTTTACGTCAAAGAATGGGTCTTGATAAGCCTGTAGATGAGCGTTTATGTGTGCACTCATTTCAGACATATTATACGATGGCTTCCTCCCATAATAACATTCTCATTCTGAATGAGAAGGTATTGGTTTTATGTGAAAATTGACTTTCGCGGATTTGATGAAATCTCCACGTTTTGAGACCCCCTGAGTCAGAAAAAATGGTTTTTACGAAGGTGTCTGTCTGTCTGTATGTATGTCTGTCTGTCTGTCTATATTTCTGTAGTCTGTAGTCTGTAATCTGTTTACTCGATAACTTTCGAAAGAATAATCGGATTAGATTGCCCTTTGGCACACATTTTGAGGAACCAAAAAGACAGGATGAGTTCGTTTACCAGCTATTTTGGTTGAAAAACTAAAGGGAGGGAGCATTTTGAACATTTTTTTGGACTTTTTTTCCAATACTCAAAAATTGTAAGTACGGTTTCTCGTTATACAAAAAAAATAAAACAATTTATCTCCATGACTTTATTTGATAAAAGCAAAACTGTCAGAGTTATGGCATTTTCAAAATCCAAAAATATAAAAGAAAATGAGAATTTGTAGCCAAATTACCCAAGATTGAAAAAAAAGTCAGAGGTAAAAGTTATTTCTTTTTGGGAGCCCTACAAGATGGTGAATACAACTTTTTAAATTTTCTCAAAAAATCAAAAATTACAATTCTGATCACACAAAAAATAAGGAAAAAAAAAATCTGTGAACTTGATAACTATCGAAAGAATGATCATATTCAATCGTGCTTTGGCACCCATTTTGAGGGACCAAAAATAGAAGTCGAGTTCGTTAACCAGCTGTTTTGGATCAAAAATGAAAGAGGGGGAGCATTTTGAAAGATTTTTTGGATTTTTTTTTCCAAGACTTGAAAATTCTAAGTGCGGTTTCTTTTAGTAGGTAAAAAGTGAAACAATATATCTTCATGATTTTTCTTGGAATAAAACAAAATTGACAGAGTTGTGGCATTTTCAAAATTCTATCATATTTCATCGTGCTTTGGCACCCATTTTGAGGGACCAAAAATGCTAGTGGCGTTCGTTGAACAGCTATTTTGGATTGAAAATAGAAGAGGGGGAGCATTTTGAACATTTCTTTTGTATTTCTTTTATGATTCAAAAATTGTAAGTACTGTTCCTTATAGTAGGTAAAAAGTGAATGAAAAATAGAAAGAATAATTTTTTGGCCAAACTATGCAAGGTGCGAAAAAATCTTAAGAACAAAAATTATTCATTTTAAAAAAACCTATTAATTTTATATATACGTGAAAAATGTTACCGAAATCGAAAAATTCCATTTTTAAGCAAAACTATGCGAGGTATGAAAAAAAGTAAAACTACACAAATTGTTTACTATCAAAAAATCTACTTACAAAAAAATTTCCATCTTCAAGCCAAACGTGTATACTTTTGTTTTAATCGTGATAACGCTTTTTAAACAATGTAAAATTCAATTTGTTAGCCAAACTATGCGAGATGTAAATATTAGTGGCGAATATTGTAATAAGAATGTGTTCCCTAACGCCAGTAGAGCCTCAAGTAAACTAAAAAAAAAAAAAAAAATTTCATCAAAAATATTTTTAAAAATCCATAATCATTTCTTGGACTGGCGGTGGTCACAGAAAAATATTATGTACACAGTTGAATACATTTTTATTGGAAACATTATCATGATAAGAATGATTAGAATCCTATGATCAATAATTGCCTATTCTTGCTCAAAATATAAAAATGGTCGTGATTAGAAATCAGAAAATTCTGATTTTTTTCTTGCTGATACATATTTGCTTGCTTGCCATAATAGAAAATCATCTCCTAGCGCATCTCCTTACGCGTCTGAGGGGAATGGTCCGATGATCTTAACTTACCCTTTCTTCTTGAAATTTAGGTGGATTTTGGGTAAAGGGTGAAATGCTGCATTTTTGTTATCGTGGAATAACAAGAATCGCTGCAAACCTTTGAGACTCATCTAAAGGAATAGCGACATGTGGAACTCTAAATTCACAAACTTACCGTTGGGCGCCAGGCCTTTTCGAGACCACACAAATCACAGAATCAAAACATCGAAAGAGTCTTAAACATCAAACAACATTATTTCCTAAAATTGATCGAAAATTCCAAAAGCAGTTTACTGGAATATGTGATTCACATGATTCGGAGAAGATTCTCGACAAACAAAAAGATAAGCTTATTTCAAAAATTTGCGGATCTCAAACAATCATTTGTCCCTACAACCAATCAGTAATTTCACGGGTCTCGACTAAACTACCCTAAACTGAGCTAAATCCTAAGAGCTAGGCTTCCTCGCTCGGTACTCTATGTGACTGCGATCACTTATACTTAGTGCTTTTAAATTCTATTCTCAATACTGCTTACGAATCTTTGTACTCAACTCAACACATCCTGTAGTTCAAAAAATTGACTATCCTTCTAAATAATCATGTATCACCAACATGGGGTTGGGTTGTCATGGTTACGGTACAAAAGTGAGAGCATAGCCTCAAATATTTGACAAAGCCCTAAATCCAAAAAAAAAGTTAATCCAATAAAAGTCAGTTGCAGCCCAGCCACGGTGGATCAGCGACGAATGATATCCTCAATTAACTAATGCCCAAACGAGTACCGTCAATAGCCTTACTTTGACGAACTAAAAAAGCGTCTTCCATTCCCTCATTACCAAGGCTGTTTTCTTGAAAGGGAATCATATCCAACTCACTATCAAATATTCTAACTCTGGACCTGAATGGTAATGCCGGAGGCGCCTCAGGCCCTATTGACCTCTCTCTTGTTGTTTCCCTAACAATTTGGGTAGTCGGATGCGTGACGTCCTATTTATCACATCGATAACAGAATATTATTCTTGGCTCGAGACAATCCAAGTAACAGTGTCCCGGCGTCTCACAGTTTCAAGTAGCGAAAGGAGGGGGGGGGGCAATCGTCTCGACTAATAATTTTTCCTGGGGAATTAGGGGCTAAGGAAGGGTTCGTGGCATCTACAGAGTTAGAGGTACTGAATCTAGGATCCTTTTGTTGAGGGGCCTCGGACGCGCTCCTAGGCCTGGGGACCGGCTTAGGGTCTGGTTTCTCCGATAAGAAAAAGTTCTCTAACACTTCCTCCAAAATAACCTCAGGCATGTGTTGTTCTTCAACTATATTAATTCTTTCCTTTCGCCCGTCCTGATTTCTACCTCTAGTTTTCCAATATGCTAATTCTGGTGATATTGATCTCTCAGGGGGCGGTAGGGGTTTGTAGGACCTAGCTACTCTGTAACTCTTTTCTGCCACGAGAGTCAGCTGTTCTAATTGAGCGAAACTATTAATCCTGTGGCGTGAAATGGTGAGCTAGAGGCGTGGCAAAAGGTTGCAATGAGCTTAACTGATCTCTTCCGCTCCAGAAGAAGGGTGTCTCAACCTATCATACATTGCTAGCATACATGTGAGATAATCGACTACAGATTCCCTTTCACCTTGAGTCCTCCTATGTACTTCCTGCCTTAATTCGAATTGAGAATCGGGATCCGAGAATCTCGATCGGAAGGCAGGAGCAATTTGATCAAAAGTATGGCAATTTTATCTCATGCTTCTGTACCAGTTCAAGACAATGGATAGATAAACGTTTATTCTTCAGCCTTATGGCCTTGAAAAATTGACTTGCTTACACCACCATACTTTACAAAATTTGTTACATCAAATACTTAATTCTAACATCCGTTCACACTGTATACAATATCATCCATCCGTACCTTATACCTATAGCCGCTCGCTCTCTCGCTATCATTGCCTTGCTTTCCTCGCTTCGCCTCGCACGCATTTTCCTACCTTTCGCCAGCTTCGCTTTGTCAAACTCTGCCTCCGCGGTTCCTACCAACTCCTTATGTTCTATGCCTTATTTGCTATCCCTTATCCACTAGTTACATTATTTACATCTTCCTTACTCCTACTTCTTCTCCTTCTTACACACCTATCTCCATTCCT
>WSXT02183730.1:0-20802 GCA_011762715.2 Neuroterus valhalla | reverse complement strand
GTCCACGAGCCATCCACGATCTCATTTCGAAGAAGGAGCGAGTTTGGGTGAATTCAGTTTGAGGTTGCAGTGTATTAGGGAATATTTCATCTTCGGAATACTACTTCTACTCTAAAGGTTGCTTGAAATACTTTCTTTATTCGAAATTAGGAAGAGGGAACTTTAAAATCGCGACGAACTTCGGATTGGAGGAACGATTTTTCAAAATTCAGCTCTTCTAAATCCGAATTATAATTAGTTTTAAAAGTTCCCATTCCATGTAGAAAGTTCCCTGTTCCAATTTTAAATTCTACTTCTTCACTGAAACTCCCTGTCCTAAAAAAAACTATAATCATTTTCTGAAATTCCCTATCATCAATCTAATTATCACATTCGAGTCCGCTAAAAAAATCTTACAGAGCAAGAAATTTGCAAAATGTTCTTATAATTTAAACAAAAAGTTCTTCCTCTCATGACGTATGGATATATTTAAATATTTTGAGAATCAGAATGAAGGAACGTTACATTCTTCAAATCAAAGGATAAGATCTCTTTTTGATTCATAAAAAGAAATCTTTCTTTTTTTGTATTTTTTTAGTACAATTTTTAATAGTCTAGGATCAGAGGTGTCCAACGCATGAGCAACGGAGTAAATAACTGTCACTCGTTAATCCCCTCTCTTACCACCTTGGTTGCGTTCATGCGGTGAGCGCGATGAGGAACGGGGTACTCGGCGGCCGGGCGGAGGAGAATTGTCGATTAAGTGCTCGGAGAAGGGAAAGAAAGGAGAAGCGCGACAACCTTGCGTTGGACACCCCTGGTCTAGGTTGAGTCAAGTAAATTCCCGGTTCTTAATTAAACTCCCGGTTTTTGCCCGGTCAATCAAATTCCCGGTCTTTCCCGGTCAAGTCGCCACCATGATCGATCAGCACCGCTTACAATTTTATTCTAGTGCTTTGAATAGTGAAATATGGAAGCGCGTCCAACAAAAAAAAAATCGTCGGTTATGGCTTAATCAGATATATAATATATATCCAGTACGAGAAGGTCCACTGGTTTTTCTCTAAGGGCACTCTGATTAATGTCTCGATGTGCAAACGTTAAATTTCCGACCTGTGTTATTTTATTTTGCAATAAAGAATTTTTTTTATTCACTTATCGCGTGAATTACATAGTGATGGTTCATGAAAAACTCTAGAAATCCACAATAATTAATATCCAGCACATAGCATACTACATACACAAAAATTTGTGTAGCAATGCTCTAAATTTTTGCTCCGGATTGGGGGGACAAAAAAGATGGTGCAGAGCGCACGATCTCTATTCGTCGGTATAACAATCTTGTACTTAGAATGTATGTTTGCCGTTCCTAAATTTTGACTACAAACTCTTAATAGACTTTCCCATGAAGCAAACTCATACTTCGTATAAATTAATATCTAGTATCGTCAAATCTTTTCGAAGTATATCATACTATAGCTTTTTCTTGAAGATCTTGATTCTTTACACTCGGAAACAGGCTTCTTTCACTATCTCATTAGGAAATTGAAAAAAAGTCACACACTTATCTAGTTACTCATCTTTAGAAACTTAAAAGTTATACTCTCTGAATAATCATTCTCTTCTGTTTTTCTTCTCATTTCTCAGCGTTCTCAGGAATCTGCGAAATCTAAGATTTAGATGATTTTCAATGATTTCCACTTTAAAGTCTGTTACCAGTGTTCTTTAATCATCAAAATTAGATTTCAAAATACATCGCAAATGGCCTGATATGAATAGATTCTGAAATAACTTATATCGACTCCATTCAGCAAATCCCAATCAAGGTATCATCAATATTCGAAATCTAGATTTCAATTTGCTAAATGCTTAAATATACAAATACACTCTATGCATGATGTTCTCAAGAAGAAGAAAAAATCTCGAACGACAATAAAAGTAATACAAAGATAAAATATGTTTTTACACTTGAAATAATTAAGGTTGTTAGAAATCAAAATTCTTCCTAAAATACATATAATATAATATTTAAGTGGCTAAAATTATATGCGGCACCACTGGTCGATAGATCACTACATGCTTTCGTAGATATCTTTTTTAATTGCGGTGCAAATTCATCGCAGTTTAAAAACAAACTGGCTTGAATATGCGCTGGGAATTACCTTAGATCTACCGAATTTAGAAACCACATACGGCTTCCATAGATTGCGAGGTTGACAAGGAATAAAAAGTGAAAAATTGCGTTTCTCAAACCTTCGAGAATCCATGGTCGCTCGACTACACTATCGCTTAATTTCATATGCAGCCAATTTCTCCAACAATGTACAAACATTGTACATTTCCAGTTGTAGGTCAAAGGCTCGCCGGATCAATGATTTTACAATTGCTCGACTCTCAATGATACTTAATTCTCACTGACCCTTTTTTCTCGATTCAATATCTCTGTTTTACAGAACACTTATAAACCCCAGACATATATATTTGTACATAGTTATCATATTCAATGGAAAATGTATGTTAAGCCCAACAGAATCACGTGCGATTCTCTTACAACATCAAAAAATAGACTATTACAAGTGTGCATTAGTACACGACACACCCTTTCGATCGATTGCCCTCATCTTCAAATCAGTGTTGGAGAGAACTCACTGCAGCATTTTAGCAATGAACCGTTGAATTTAGGAATGTGCCGTTTCACCAAATTCTTCAATTTTCAATCCAGAAGGATAAACTTTCTACATAAAAATTAAATTTTCAACAACAAAAAATCCATTTACAACCTAGTAATTGAATTTTTAACCAATTAGGTAAGTCAATTACTAACAAAGTAGTTCAACTTTCAATTGAGTAGTTTTTAATCAGAGATAATCTTCCAATCAAAAACTTTCGAATTTTTAGACTCAAAACGAATTATCTACAAAGCAGTTGAATTTCCAACACAAAACTTAATTTACAACCAAGTACTTGGATTATCAACTGGAATCATGAATCTTGAGCCTCAAAAAAAAAAAAATTCTCACTGAAACGTGTAATAGTTAATATTCTGACCAATAAAGTTTTCAATTTAAAATCTACAAAAAAGTTAAATTAAACTATGAGAATTTATTTCATATGAACCAGAAAGGACTAATTATTAACTGAATAGTTGAATCTATAATAAAGAAGGTAAAATATAAACTAGGAAGATTAACATATAATAAAAAAAAGATAAATAGTAACGTTTTCAGTTCAAAAAATTATTACTTAAGAAACAAAGAATGTAAATTTCAAGCATAATAGTTCAAACTGAAGAAATGAGTTGAGACTTGATCGCTTTTAATTGAAAGTTCGACTGTTAAATTTTCCATTGTGAATCAATGTTTTCTGGTTAAAAATTCAACTGCTTGGTGGAAAGCAGAATTTTGGATTGAACCTTTATTTTGGTGGTCGAAGATTACATCTTCTTGATTGCAAATTCAACTACCTCGTTGAAAGTGCAACTGGTTCATTGAAAATTCATCTCTTTATTAGAAAATTTAAATGTTCTGTAGAAAATTCGCCTTTTTGTCTGTTTGGTCAAAAATTAATCTGTTTTGGTTAAGCATTGAAATTATTTTGTTGGAAATTCATTATTGTACTTGAAAACTCAACTTTTTTTGTTGCAAATTTTATTATTTTATTGATAATGTAACTCCTGTATTAGAAAGTTATTTCTCTTCACCAAAAATTTGACTGCTTTCTTGCATATTCGTCTTTTTGTAGTTCCAAGTTCAACTGCATTCTTATAATTCGCCTTCTTGGCTTGAAAATTCAACTTTTTGGTTTAAATGCAACTGTTTTTGGTTGAACTTTAATCTTCATTGCCGAAGAATTCGACCAGTTGGTTGGAAATTCATTTTTGAATGTTGAAAGTCACTTCTTCTGCTTGAAATTTCAATTACTTAATTGTAAATTCAACTGGTTGGAATTATTTTTCTTTGAATTTCAATTCACCTTTCTTGGTAGAAAATATAACATTCTCATGGTCGTGTTTTCGTCTCGCAGATTTAGATATTTGTTCTAAAACACGACCATTTGGTTGTAAGATGTACTTTTTGGAATCAGAAATTTTATTTTTCACATGCAAATGAGACATTTTCCATCTATAATGTTTACTGAATTTGAAACTTACAAAAATTATAAATTCTTAAAACGGTCCATTGCTACAGTATTGTGGCCGGTACCTTACTTTCAATTTTTCTTAAAATTTAAAAAATCTGCCATTGTTTATGCTCTTGGTCTTGATTTTATTTTTCAAGTAGCTGAACCAAAATGTAACATAAGTACATTAATTGCTTACATTGGATTGGTATAAAATTTGATAAACGGTACAAAACGAGTTCATTTTCTTGCGTAACTTCCCAACACTGTTTGCCTTCCCAGTTTGCTTCTTTTTTTTTTCTTTTCTTTTGAAAAGTCTGAGTCGTAGTCGATATGCACATATCAGTATGATAATATGCTCATGAGTGACGCTTATCATTTCGTAATAACCTCCCGATGATGCTTCCCCGGAAGTTGAATTGAAAAGTTCCCAAAAAGTTCCTCTTAAAGCCATGCTATACTCCCTCGATTCCTACTATACTGACATTTTTTCTCGCAACATCTTACGTCCAAACGAATCAGGATACCAATTAAAATTTTTTAGCAAATAATTCGAAGGCACAAAAGAACGTTTGCATGGCACCGAATTCTTGGAACTAAAAATTTTAATTTTTTTTTTCAATATTCAGAAATTTCGGATCACACAAACGTTCCTTAGTGCCTTTTACATAATTTCTCAGCCTTTCAACTCGATATCCCAATTCGTGTGGACGCAAGTTGTTGGAAAAAATGTCGGTAAAGTAAGAATTGGACAATTATAAGACGGCCTTAAATTTTATTGCATGCTGGCTTGTTAAGTAGTGAAGCCACGATTTTTTTAGCTGCATACCACGTGTACACATTTGCTACGATTCAGACACTGTTGTACGCAAAAGGCAAGAAGATAGGTAATGTGTCGCCTTTATGCTCTACCACGTGATTTCTTGCGCGGGGAAGCTTCTTCCGTGCTTGATTGTGCGACACCTGTTGTGGCCACTCGCTTAGGGCGGCTCCTAGTACTTTTGCTTTCCTGTACATTTTGCACGGCACCTCCTAAAATTCATGGTCTCTCACAGTCCTTGGTATATTTGCTCTTTTCTCTTACAAACTCGGCGAAAGCAGCCAAGTATTATTTTAGAGTTGAAATTTCGGGTTACATGCTTCTGATTGATTTGTTAAAATGGAGGAAAGAAGAAGAAATTGGAGATTCTTGTACGACGGTTCGAGAGTTATCATCAAAAATGATCAAACAAATATACTATTTTCATTACAAGTTTTTTTTACACATGGAAAACTTTCCATAATGGGATTTCGCTCATTTATTTTTTAGTGTCTGGGGTGCCTACGATTTGACAAAATTTTCAACTCTTGAATTTTCGAACCAAAAAGACGAACTTTCTACAAAACACTTGAATTTTCAACAAGATAATCCATAAACAACTTAATAATTTAATTTTCAACCTGAGAGGTAAATGATTTTCCAACGGAGAACTCTAACTTTCACTTAAGTAATTTTGAACCAAAAATATGTTTTTTGAGCCAATTTATCAAATTTGAATCAAAAAGATGAATTTTCTATAGTTGGATTTTCAAAACGAAGAATTTGTAAATTTCAACACAAAACTTAATTTACGACCAAATAGTTCAATCATGAACTATAATCATAAATCTTCAACCTCAAAAAAAAGAAAATCTAAACAAAAATGTAACAAATTATATTAGAAAAAAACACTGATTTCAATTTAATATCAAAAACAGTTAAATTCAATCACAAAATACTGATCAAAAGAAAAAATGATTGGATCCACGACCAGAAAAAATCAATTATCCTGGCATTTATAACAAAAGAAAGTAAAATATCAACATTCTACCAAAGAAGACAAATGCTTCAACCAAATAGATAAATGTTCAACGAGAGAAGATCAATTATCGAATAGAAATAGAAATTTTCAACATAAAGTGCAACAGTTATATTTTTAATTTAAAAAATTATTTCTTGAAAAAAGGAAAAAAAATTTTTAGCATAATAATTCAATTCTAAATCAAAGAAATTATTTTTCAACCAAAGTTATGAATCTTCAATAGAAAACATGAATGAATCTATTTTTGCTCAAGAACTGCCAGATTTTAATTTAAAAATTAACTACTAAACTTTTCATATTTAATTAAGCTTTTCTGGTTGAAAATGAAACTTTGGATTAAGTATTTATTTTAATGCTTCAAGATTTAATCTTCTTGATTGCAAGTTCAACTACTTGGTTGGAAATAGTTCGTTTTTTGTACAAAGTTTAATAATTTGATTTCAAGTTCAAAAATGAACTTTTTGGTTAAAAATTTAAATATTTTGAAGAAAATTCGTTCTTCCGACTCGCAAATTTCACCGTTTTGTTGAAATTATCTATTATTTTGGTAGAAAATTCAAATCACGCAGAAGATAATGAATTTAAAGGAAAATTTTTGAACAGACGCAGATTGTAATTTCCATTTTAGGCTTTCAAAAATAATTATAAATTTAATTCAGGACATTTTTCAAAACATTTATGATAATTGTATCAATTCAAAGATGGGAAAATTCGCAAACGAAAGTTCCTCAACTAATAATCTTAATAGCAAAAAATTATAGACGTTTTTATATTCCTCAGCTTACAAATTAGTAATTTGCTCAACTTTAATGTTTAAAATCGAAAGTTGACTAAACGATTAAATTGTACGGGACTTGCATATTTATTTCCTTCGGAATTCACTTACTGTAATTAAATTAAAGCTCCTGAAAGTAAAGTCTCCCAAGAATTATTATACAGAACACTTTTCAAATTGCAATATTCGATAAATAAATCAATATCTTTCAAAATGAAATCGATGGAATGAAGAAAGAAATGTCAAATATGAAGTCTTCCAAACAAATTTCCATTTACTTCAGTTTATTCAAACTCTGAACATTTGTGAAATTGAAAATTCTTCAAATTTGTAGTCTTTATATCTCTTGAATTATGGAAATATTCAAACAAAAATTTTTTGGCTTTGAACACCAAATTATAAAATCGCTTATTGGCTTGCAGATTCAACTATTTGTTTAAAAACACTATAGTTTGTGGTTGAAGTTTGATCTTTTTTGTTTAAAAATCTACCATCTGGTTTCAAATGTCATTCAAGGAATCAAAAATCTCTAAATGTAAAATAATTTTAATATAAAAATCTTTCAAGTATGTAAAATTTCAAGTCTTTTCAGCATGAATATCTTAAATTTCATGTGATTTTTATTATTAATTTTTCTTGAATCAAATTGATTGAACACTAAAATTTAACTAAAAAAAAAAATGTTTAAAATACTTCCTCCTATAATAATATTGTATAAAGGTTAATTGAGCTTCTTCAAATAAATTAAAATCTTGGAAGTTAATTTCCAAAATACATATTTTGGAATCATGCTTTATTTTCTTTACATTTAGAAGGTATATATAGGATTTAAAAATTGTTGCGACTGTTTTACTCTCGAACCCATCGCACATTACATTTTAGAATGAATGAAAGTTCACAAAGTAAAACTTCATTATCCGACTTAACACATTCCGCATTTCCATGCAAGAAATAATTATTTCTCTTTTTATTATACTCTAAACTCTCTTTTATTCATAATCATTACTCCTTAGAATCGTATAACCAAAATAATTGGAAATGGATAAGGTTCAGCTGTCTAAATTATAGACAGTAAAATTGATGAAGAAAATAATAATTCTGTCGTATTCTCCTTAAACTGATCCCAATGATAAATCTGAAATCATCTCAAAACTAGAATAAAAATTGATTGAAAAATTCAATTCCCACACAAAAGACTGGATTCAAACCGACTCAATAGAATCGTCATAAAAATTGGCATTAAAAAAAGAACAATTCAGTCGAAAGAAAGAATATCATTAGAAAGAATTCACGACTAAAAGGTCCCATAGGTCAATTTCCATTTGTGCATTCAACTCTCAAGAAATTGATTCCATCCGTTCGAAAATGAAAAATATTGGTTATACTATTTTGGAGCCCTAAAATAGCTGTTTCGACTTGAAGAGCAATATTGAGTATAACTGAAGGTGACGAGCGATTGAACCGTATTTTAATGACTCAAGACTTACCACGGGCCTTTGTCCGTGGAACCCCGCTAGTATTGTTGCTTTGTGGCTTAACTGCTTTTTTGGCCTCGTCTTTTTTCACTTCCGGAGTCTTTTTAGTATTTTCTGGTTTGGCGACAGCAGAAGGAGGACTGGGATCCTCGCTCGAGGATTTGTTGCGTCTATTTAGAGCTCGCTCTTTTCTACTAGGTCCCTTTGCCACGGTTTTTGCGATGGCCATTGCTTTTTTAGCAACTGGCTTTTTAGCCGGAGTTGCTTTTACAACTGGTTTCTCCTCTTCGGCTTCTTCAGCTTCATCAGAATCTTCATCGGAATCTTCCTCATCTTCAGAGTCACTCGAATCTTCCTGTGCTTCTTTCTTCTTTGAATGCTTCTGCTTTGAGGCTGCGCTGCGTTTTCTTTTCTTGAGCTGTGATTCGTCTTTAAAGAGCGAGAGATCCACTGCGGAAACAAATTTATCCCATTTTAATATTGAGGATTTAAAATAGAAGCTGCAAACTTTGATGAAGGAAGTACAGTAAAACCTCCATAATTCGAAGGGCTCCGGAACCAAAAAAAACTTCGAAGTATCGAGAACTCGAATTATCGAACGTAAGAGTAAAAACGCACATAATTCGTTCATACATTTATTATATGTCCCATAGAACGTGTAATGGATTTCCTTTGAAGTACATTCGACGCGGGCACTGTAAAAGTGTTTTCCCAATGAATATTATAATGACGACAAAATCATAATCAAGCGTGAAAATTTTGACAGGCTGAGAGAAATCAGGGAATGGGAGAATATGGCAATATGCAATTGAAAATAGTGGATTATTTAAAAAATTCAGTCATTTTCTTCTGTTTGATGCAACTTCTCTCGCAGAAGTTTTCAATCATGTCTGAGGCAGCAAAGATTGTGTTCCGTACACTACTTTGTTTAGAAAGAAACTTGCGAGCAATTGCTAAACCGAATTTAGCATCTCTATATTTCGTTGGTGGTGTTACATCCTGATCCTCGGCATCAGATTTTAAAGATTCTTGCACCTTTATACTGTCCAATATCTCACTACCTGAAGGTTCATTAGCAATAATGATATTAGTTCCCACATCAAAGAAATTTTCGAAAGTTACTTCTGTGAAGCCCAATTTTTTTTGTAAATCATTCCACTCTTCAGGAGTACCGTTCGATGAATTTTCGCCTTGTTCTTGTGTTGCAAGATTTTCCACATTAGCTTTGCTAATCACTTTAAGGTTCTAAATGATTGAGAAATTTCCGATTTTCTCTTTGAAATTTGTGAACAATTTTATGAAGCCAGTCATTGCTGTACTTCGAATTAGAGAGGTTATCATCACGGCGGGACATACCATTCTCTTCGAATTATCGAGAAATATTAACATAGGAAACATCAGGTTTCTGTCGGGGCCGAAAAAAGTCGAATTATCGGGGTTTTACTATAATTAGTCAAGTTTTGTATTGATTAGTGATAGAGGAAGATATACTAACGTCCGTCGGGATGTTCTTCGGTCACTGATGGTACTTCCGATACGCCGGCCTCGACGTCAATGGCCCTCTTTAGAATATTTTCAGTACGCAGAAGTTCGAGTTTGGTCAGTTGAAATTTATTTTTCTCAACTTTGTTTAAGTTCAGGTTTGTCAATATGCAGTCGAAGTCTATAAAATGAAATTAAGTCTAACTAAACAGGAAGGAATTCTTACAAAGTTTTAAGATACTTAATATTAGATGAGATCTGTAATACTGCAAAATATGATGATCTGCTTCCTGAGATCTTCCCAAAAAGTTACCTGTATGGTCATAGAAGTCAGGCGAATAAATTTCCCCGTTATTCTTATCCTGGGACAACCAGCGAATGCGAATGCGCTTGCTGCTCTTATAAATATTTTGCATAGCCTGACAGACGAAGAAACTTCCCTCGGTATTTCGTACAGCTAGAAATTCGTTTCTGAAATAAAACAAATAAAATAATTAAGGTCTCTCTTTCTCATCCCGAAAAATCCTCAAAACTCAGCAAGACGCACTTGTAGAAAACAATCAGCTTGTCGTCAGGAGCTTTGGTAGACACAGGTTTGGACAGAGTCTTGACAATCATAGCGATTTCAGGAAGCGGACTCTGGTAAGGTTGAGTTTTGATGCGGTTTCTCTTCGGTTTCGGACCACCAGTACCGGCAGCTGCTCCCTTTAAATCCTTTGGCTCTTTCGGTTTCCTCTTCGTGGCCCTCGCGGTGCTTGTGACCTTGGTCTCCGATTTGGGAGAAACGGTTGTGTCCGCAACTGGCTTGGCAGCCGAGGCTTTCGGTTTTGGGACATCACTCTTCGGTGATTCATCAACCTTTTGCGATAGTGTCGCTTTACTTGGCGAGGAAACTGGAGCTGAAGCTACTTCCGTGTCCTTGGATCCATTATTAACAGGCGACTTCTTATCTTCGGCTTTACTTTGGACGGGAGTGCCAACAGCTGAAATGTAATAAAAGGAAAATTAGATTCCTAGCGAATTTCTGGTAAACTTACAAAAACTATCATTTTAATCCAGCCTTTTGACAAACCTGATGTATCTGATTTAACAGCTTCTGATTCGGATTGCTTCTTTTCTTGAGGCTGCTGCTCTTGGCCAGGAGTTTCAGGACTCAAGTTGTTATTTCTGCTAGATTCACTCGGCTTTGAGGGAACCTGATCCTGTTGAGTTTCAGCCTTACTGGACTCGACGCCATTGGCAACGATTTTCTCGGTTTCACCTTCCTTCTCTGCATTGTTGGCAGAATAAGTGGATGGTGGCTGATAAACAGGAGCTCGATGGTCTTGCACCAAACTCAGTGGTTGCTGGGGGTGATTCGCTGGTTGTAGCGTGACGTAACTTAAACCGCTACTAGTTAAGGGCTTCATTCCACTGCTGGATTCTGAGCCTGGGACTACCTTCTGGGCCATCATGTTCATCGGCATCATCGAATGTCCTGTGGACGACGGGGATGCACCTACTCCTGGCATTGATGATTTTATTGCAGGTGCACTCATGCCCCCTTCTGAATTAATTGTCACGAACTCTCAAACTCTGAAATAGAAAAAATAATCCAATCATTTCCTGTTATTAGAGTAAATTTGAACTGGGAATACATTTTTCATTATCAAAGTATAAGATGCTGGTCATTGAGAAGAATTTAAAAAAATGAATGACCTTATTTTTATGAGATTTAAAAATAAACGAAATTGTTTCATTTTCTCCATCTAGATTTGTTTACAATGGCTGTTTCTCAAGGCTCGACTTTGGTATAGCACATAATTCATTCTTAGACTGGCAGTGGGTAATGAAATTACACAAATTCTGAGCGCTGAAAAATATCATTAAATTAAAACTTGGTACAAGGAAAATTAAGTATTGTCAAAGCTATCCATCGTTGAAATTATAATTTACTTTAATTTTAGTTCCAAATGCTGCAAGGATTTAGGCATCGAACGATATTTTCGAACTTGAATGTAAAGTTAGTTGAAAGAAATAGGAATAAAGAGGGCGTGGAATAAAGTTGAAATAAAGTAAATAAGGCAGAGATAATGATATCAGTTTCATAACGTAAACCTCATTCAACGAATGGCATTGAAATTTATCACCTATAATCATTTTTTAAAGAAGTATTTTAAATTTATATAAATACATTCTGTCACGTGTCGCCACGTTACTTTCCAAAATGATACCGGCAGAATTTTATGAAACAATTAATAAATTTACCGAACTTGTGTGATCCGTTTTCTGCGATAAAGTAGCTTAATTAAAAGGAAATTATTTTGAACATGATGTTTCAAAAATAGATTTCTTTTTATTTCCAGCAAATATTAAGAAATAGTCTTTTAAGAACATTGGATATTTTTCTTTGCAGTCTTGAGGAGAAGTACATTGAAAGTCGTAGTCGAACTTCATAAGTCTTCAAATTAAAACTTTGCAGTATCTAAGTGTAGCGGAAAATTCTCAGTATTTGTATTGAAATTTTGGTACACGTAGCCATGGCCTCAAACTCAAAGAAAGTTGATTTCCCTTGAAATAAAACATGCTTTTATTTGGTTTCATGTCGACTTGTCGTAATAGCTAAATAAACACAAGTGTTGTGACTGAAATTAAGTATTCAATTTATGAAAATGTATTATTTGGTGTTCTCTGCTCAAATAAAAACAATTCATATCTCAATAATCAACAAACTAGACTCTACTGATAAAAGAAAATTTTCTAATAAAAATGCAGCATTTTCTAACACTGGAAGGTATAAAACTGATATAGTAATAGTGGTAAATCGCTTTCTTTAAAAAAATGCCTTCTTTGGAATTTATTAATACTTTCACCGATGAGGTTGAAAAAAAAAACAAATTTTTGAGCATTCTGAAAAATCTATAACTCAACCCGGATTTCAATTCCTCTCATCAACTTTCAGAAACCAATAAATAACGTTAACGGATCAATACAAAGAAATTTTGGAGCAGTCCCTGCTCCGAAAAAATCTATACTTGCGGATTGTGAATTCATGAATTAAACCGAATTTCGATTCCCAGGAGGGGAAGACGGCAGGTTATGAATCACAGTTAAGACGAATGGCTCTCGTGATAAAAACTAGTGATTCCAGAGAAGATCCGAAATTCGCGTAGAGAAAACCTCGCACCTACCCACAATCCGATATAAATCCAATTTCGATCTCCGAGATATGGAATTTAATTAAATTTGTTTGTAACACATGTTGGTGTAAACTGTACTGAAGCGTCCGAGTAATATCAAGAAGCAAGAGAAGGGTCGGGAATAGAGGTGGGGGAGGTAATTAGGGGAGTAAACATAAACACGAATCGACTTCTATCCAAGGTGGATGATCGGCTTCTGGAACAAGTCCAGGCTGCGAGTTTGCACATTGAAATTTTGGAGGTGTGAAAAGTTACCTCACGCCGGGCAAGTTGACTGGTGGATGCACTTTTCTCGCAATGATCTCGGCTCGGAGGTTGACCGCTGCTTTCACACACCACGGTTAACTCATCTTCCCACTAACTTTCCCCGCGCACAAATCACTCTCTTCCTACCACCATCTGACACGATGAGACTGAAACATCACGATTTCGTATCAAAAATTCACTCGAGCAGCCGAAGTTCACTAATTAGAACGACAAAATGCCTCGCACAACAGAAAGCCGTGGCTCCACCGCAAATCCAGGAATGCCAGACGTTAGATGGCGTCGGTTCGGACGCCATATGTAACATTAACTTGTGACGTCACAAAACGCGCGGGAGGGCGGAGGCGACTAAAAAATATCTTCGATCAAATAACCCTAAAAGTTAAACAATAACAGATTATTATTTATTTCAAAAAGTTATACATAATAGAGTGATTTCGAATGGAAGGATCCGCTGGAATGGGGTTTAAAGGTCAGGGTAGATTCTAACCTCTCCATTTCCTAAAAAACATTTCTAACGTTTCTAGCCTATTTACTGCAATTCTCTTTCTTCTCTTGGGAGAGGAAACTTATATTTTCAACACCCATTATTGAGTATGACATATTTTTTATAAAAGGATTGATTTCGGCTTTGGTATTTACATTTTTCAAATATTATCATTCGCTCGTGAGCTCAATTGTGATTGGTGGAGCGGAGTTGAGAGTTTAAAGTCTAAGGTTTGAACAAGTAATTATGATTAAAATTATATTTCTTTGAAGTGATGATTTGTAAGTTTGAACTAACGAAAATAATAATTATCACTAGATGTGTGATAATTATGTTCTTGTTCTGTACCAAAATGTTCTGTGTGAGTTTGAGATAGGTTTTGAATCATGCAGTAAGAAAGTCAGTTCTTGATTTCAGTAGTTGACTACGATCCTCATGAGAAATCAAATTTTCTTTTTCCTACTTGGAAAAACCAGAGAAAAACTCAAAAAAGATTTATAAATCTAATGCAGATTCTTTTAAAGTCCTCTTGAAATATAAATATCCTGTATTTTATTATTCTGGATCTAGCTTTAAAGTGGTGCATAATGAAGATTAATGGCTTCACTGAATTACATCATTACGATAATGCTATAGAATCACAGCATTTCATCACTTTTTTTGCTATTTTTATTGTAATAACTTTAATTGATCATTAAAAACAAGAATCAGTCGAGGAAATCGTGAAAATGATTGTTTTTGCATGTGTTTCATTAAATGAAGTTAACTTTTTTGAAGGTTGAATTTTCGATAAACCTTGGAAAGGTGGTTAGATGTGTGACTAAAATCTTTGCTGAAACTCTCCCCTACTTCACTTCAGCAAAGATATTATCTTCAGTATATTAATACTTGGAGATTCGTGTATGTTTTCCTAAATTCCTCTTTCTACTTTTTCCAGCTGTGATTCTACAAGAGTCTATGACATTTTTTAAAGTAAATAATGTTTTGTGTTGAAACTTCGGTAAATTAAAGAAAATATATTAGCCAACCGCTTTCTGTCCTCTTTGCGTTCGTATTTTTCACAGATAATCTGTTTTTGATCAATTTTGCAATTTTACAATGCAATGTCGGAGCAGACGACAGGCGGTTCACATGCAAAATTGATTAAAAAAAAAAAGATTATCAGTGGAAAATAGAAATGCAAAAGGGCCAGACAGCGGTCGGCTAATAAATTTTCTTCAATTTCCTTAAGTTTCAGCCTAAAATATTATCTATTCTGAAAATAAGCAGGCGGAAAAAATTACATATTACAAGGTTAAATCTTGATTACGTCATAGAGTCATAGACTACCATTTGCCGTTAACAATGACACCTGAAACCTAACCTCTAAAAGTCTAATAAAGGGCAAGAAGTTCGTAACACACACCCTTCACATTTCTAAAAAAAAAATGAATGTGAAAATGACAAATAATAGCAAAATTAACGAAAACAATTTCTTCTCGACTGTTGCAAGGTAGAATATATCAGAAAGGCTCGCCAGGTGGAGATGGTGATGATTAGTAATGTAATGTAATGTAGTAATGTTTACGTGTGTACTCTGCGTATATGTGTATCAAAAAATAAATAAGGAAAAAAGTTCGTAATAGAGGCGCAGCTGATAAATTGTAGGCGTTGTTGCTAGTGGTTACAATCCTCTGTGTCAATATTATTGTTATTACTAGGTCCGATCCCGATGTCATTTTTTTTGAAAACGGAATTTCCTATCCTCATACGACATAACCTCTGACACCCCATCGGATCATTTCCGATTGCCATTGGCTCTGCATATTTTTCCGGGGAAGTATGCGTTGGTGGAGACGTTTGAGTGCAATTACTATTTTATGACAACAGGTTGATTTCGAAAAAAGGCCAGTTCGCGATTGCACTTGGAACAGAACGAGTGGCTGAGTTTATATCCCCTTTATCTTCATACTTTATTTTCTCCATTTTCACCTTCGTAGAAAATGGGGTTAGGAAGTTTTCGAAATCGGATTATAATTGCTATTGTTATAATATTCTTGCTCTGGCAATCTTCAAAAATTTGGTTTCCTTCCACGCCGGAAAACATCGACACATATGAGGTACACTGTAGAAAAAATCATGCAATTCAACTACATTTGTCATTTTAAAAAAAGTTCCTCGATTATCGTCGTAAAACTACTATTGAGTTACTGTGAAAAACGTACTTAATTTACACTAATTTTGTCAATTCACTACGTTCATCGTAGGTCCTTTTTTCACAGTTACGAATATTATAGTAATTTCACCTAAATTAAGTGAGAAATATTTGTGAACTGATGTATTTAATCAAAAGGAGCAAAATTTGAATTTTATTATCTTCTTTTCTTACATTATTCTTGTAGAAAATGTATTGAGTATAACGTTCAATTAGAGTTATTCAGAGGCTCACAACTCGTAGCAGAAAATCCTTGAAATGGTTCTTCTGTTTCCTTCCTAAACTGTCATTCAATTCAATACTTATATTTCCTAATTCCTAATAAATTAAATAAGATTCTAGATATTTTTACATTGATAAATTTTAAAAGGAATCAAATAATCTTTGAAATAAAGCTTTCTAATTCGTCAGGAACCAAATTTTAGTTTGCGATTCTTGAATATTCATACATTAAAGACCGTATCCTTTCTGTTATCACAATTTTTTAAAGCTTTTTTTCAACCATCATTTTATGAAATAGATAACATTATCTTTATTTCATACATTTCCTTTCACGAAATATCTAAAAATAAACTTGATGGCCCAAAATAAAACAGCAGGGATCACAGCCAGTCCCCTATTCCCCTATTTTTCTGAAAATCCCTATTGTTTCGGATTCTGATTATTTTTCGCCTTCTTCCTTTTTTTAGGCTACGATTTATTTTCCAAATGGAACCTACAATATCAAAAAATTGGCGCTTCGATCTATACTTGTGCAGCTATATACCAGCAATGTGCATTTGAAAAATAGACATTTTAGAAGAAATTAAATTTGAAAGTATTTAAACCCAAAGACCTTTACCAAATAATTCTTCGAACTTGCAATTTGAAAAAGATTTGGAAGCTTCTAAATTTAGAAGCCTTTAAATTTAACAACCGAAATTTTATCAAACTTTAATGATGTTTGAAGATACTTTGAATATCTTAATCTTTCTCTGAGTTAGCAATTTTTCATACGATACTTAAACGGAAAATCGTCAATAAAATTCGAATGTAAAAATAACTTGTTCCAACGTTCCAGCATGCATGTTTCTTGAAATTACCATTCATAAAAGAAAAACTATGAATGTTTCAATTCTATTCAAATTTTTTAGCAGAAAATTTCTTCATTATTATACAATCGGGATCATCAATTCTAATTTTCTTCGAAGGATTTTTTTTCGAAATATCGTTTTTTATACTATGATTAAAAAAATTTGTAATACATTCGGACGTATAAGTACCTTCTTTCAAAGTTGCAGCATTTATATTTCTCAAATTACCATTTGAGAAAAAAAAAAAAAAAAATTTTTTCTTATTTTTAGCGAAAAATTTCTTCAATAGTATATCATTACGATCATCAATTTTGATTTTAATAGTAGGATTTTTTCAATGTACCATTTTTTACACAACAATTTTTCAAAAAACTTGTCAATACAATTTAACGTAAAAAAAATTGTTCCAACGTCCCAGCTCTAATTTTTCTTGAAATTACTATTTGAGGAAAACATATATGTATATTTATATTTTTTCTAATTTTTCAGCAAAAAATTCCGTCTTGTCTTATTTGCGATCATCAATTCTGGTTTTTGTGGAAGGAATTTTTTCGGAAGACCATTTTGTATACAGTGATTCTAAAAAAATTGTTATTTATGCGTCAAAATAAGTTGTTTTGAAGTTTTAGCATTTAAATTCCTTGAAATTGCCATTTATTGAGAAATCAATATGTTTATTTCTATTTTTTTGAATTTTCGAGATGGAAATTTTCTTTAATATTTCATCATCGCGATCCTCCATCCTGATTTTCGTTAAATGATTTTTTTCGAAATATCATTTTCATGCAATAATTAAACGAAATCGTCAATACAAGTTGATCTTGAAAATAATTTGTTTCAACGTTTTAGCATTTATGTTTAATGAAATTGTCATTTATTGAGAAACAAATATTAGTGTATTTCTTTTTTCCTCGAATTTTTCAACAGAAAATTTCCTAAATTTTATATTATCGCGATCATCAATTCTGATTTCCATGAAAGGATTTTTTATCGAAATACCGTTTTTAAAGAATAATTTTGAAAAATTGTGAATACAGTTAAAATAAAAATGATTTGTTTCAACATTTTAGCATTTGTATTTATTGAAATTAGCATCCATCAAGAAAAAATATGCAAATATATATCATTTCCTTCTTTTCCGAATTTTTCTGCGAAAATTTCGTTTGATATTTTATCATCGTGATCTTCAATTCTGATTTTCGCAGAAAGACTTTTTTCGAAATACCATGTTGATGAAATCATTAAAAAAAAATTTTTTAATTGCAAATTTCTCTGGTATTGTATCATCGCGGTCTTCAATTCTGATTTTCGTGGAACAGAATAACGTTTTGGATCCGAAAATAATTTGCTTCAAAGAATCAAGCGATACTATCAGAATGAAAAGTAAACTAAATTCATTATCTTAAAAAATCCCCCTTTCCTGAGAAAAATTCCCTTATTTTCCCTAAAATTGAACTCCTCTAAACGACTGTGTCCCTGAAGACATTGAAATTTTTCAACGAAAAATATTCGACTTCTAATAGATAAGCTTTCCTCAATTTTTGCATTCGGCCAGATTGCAGATTGTTCCTTTAATATCTCTCTTTTTATACTCATTAATCTTATGTAGAACAGGTGAATTATGGCATAATCTCGTCTGAAGTTCCTAGTGTGCAAAAAGTGCACGTGACTGTTTTCTACGAGGCACTATGTCCCGATTCTCGTAGCTTTCTTGTGAAACAACTGCTTCCTACTTACGAGCTGATATCAGACTATATGGAGGTCGAAGCAATTCCTTACGGAAAAGCCAAGGTAACTTTCCTCCTTATCTGAATATCATAAAGTCTTAAGGACCGAATGAAATATTTATTATTCAAGCATTCTTTTTTGTTTTATGAAAGACGACAAAAATTGGAGATAGTTACACATTTGAATGCCAACACGGTCCTCCTGAATGTGAAGCAAATATTATTCATGCGTGTGCGATTGAGGTGATAAAGGATCCGAAACAACAATTAGAGTACCTGGTCTGCATGATCAAGCGAAATCGCCAAGCCCAGGTGATAATGAAAACCTGCGCCGAGACTATGGGTATAAACTATGAACCAATTCTCGACTGTTCCAATGGAAATCGTGGAAAAGAGTTATTAGCCAAATATGGAGAAGTCACAGAACAAAATCAGATTAAAGCCGGCTTCATACCTACTATTTCTTTGGATCAGGTAAGGAAAATAGAAGCGTATAAAAATGCCATTCAGGAAAACGTACTCTCAGAGGCTGTCAGGTCGGGCGTAGTAGAGTTCCTCTAATTACCCTGCCTCTAATTCCTGGTCCGAAAAAGGACCAATAAATCCTACTCGAGGATTTAATCTCTGTTTGATCTTCCAAAACGAACTAATGAATCTTCAGCAATTGGTAAAGTTGAACTTTACACGAGGATGCAGAATTTAAAGTCCGAGTCATTTCGTAGATTTCAATTTTGAATCTAAAAAAATTGAATCCAGTTAGAATGAAGAATTGCTAACGGAGTCGGTCAATGTTCAACTACAACAGATGATTCCTCAATAATAAAAGGGATATTATCCATTTTCTCAAAATTAAAGGAAAATATATAAATATAATTCAATTTTCAAGGAATTTTTTCAGATATATTAAAATAATTGAATTATTTTTCAAGAATCATTAATATTACAAAATGTATATTTTTATATCGATTTCAAAAAATTGATTGACATTTGAATATATGATGTAGATTTTAAATATTTCAACACACATTTTTAATGTTGAAGCAAGCATAATATAAAAATTGGGTAGAGTATTTTTCACTGAAAATTGTAAATGGATTTTAGAAGAATTTAAAAAAATTAAAATTTATTCCAATATTTCAATAAATGGATTCAGTAAGGTCAGTAGAGAGTGATTCTATATTATATTAAAAGTTAGAATGGATTTCTGGATGTATTGAGTTCTTTTTTTATGTAAACTGCAGTCGCTGTTTGGAGATACCTTTAAAAATCATTAATTATATCCGTAAATCTTTCAAAATAGATTAATATTGGTTGAAATAATACGCTAATAATAATACGCTGGATTGAAACGATTTGAAAAGTGTTTATATTATTTGAATTCAATAAACATTTCTCAATATAACTTTATTTCCATATTGTATCTTCAATGGAAAAATCAATTCAGAACAAAATAGTTCCACTTTTAATCCAGTTCTTGAATTTTCAACCAGGAAACATATCAATTTAAAATCAATCAACCATAAGAAATAAATATCGAACAAAATAAGTGAATCCCCTTATAAGGCCAAAATCATTTTACCCTAAATATTGCACTTTGGACTAAAAAGGATTATTTAATCTCTTTTGGGGAGACTTGCAATTTCAATAATGAATCTTTGACCAAAAAATTGGCTTTAAAAAAGTATTTATTATATTTCCAAACGAGAGAGTTGGATTCTCAATGAAATATTTGGAAGCTAATTTTTTTCAGCGATTTTAATTCCAAATAAAAACAAGTTGTATTCAACAAAAGAGTTAGTTCCTCAACTGAAACCGAATAATTTCTAAATTTTCAACGAAATATATAAATTTTCAGATACTAAAGTTAAAATTTTAACGAAATTGATTTATTGCCATTCAGAATTGTATAAATATCATCAATTGAGCATGATTTTTATTCACAATTACTTTCGGAATTTCAATTAATAAAATTATTTTAGCTTTCAATGCTTAAGCATTCATTCACAGAAAGAAAATATACAATTTTCAAATATTGAACCTGATATTTAAAACTTTCTGACGTTTTGAATTTGGAATTGACAAAAAGCTTTATAATTCTAGAGTCAATATAAAAATTTTTTTTCGATTTTTTGCGAAAATTCGAAAAGTCGTATTGACGATCTTGTAGGGCTCCCAAGAAGAAACATTTTTTCTCTTTGACTTTTTTT
>WSXT02183719.1:0-20803 GCA_011762715.2 Neuroterus valhalla | reverse complement strand
TCAAATATTCCAGAGCTCTTGGAATATTGCAAAGACACTGAAGTATCTTGAAGCGCACTAAAATATTCTGAAATCAGAAGAATCTTGTTGAAGTATCCTGAAGTGGAGTAAACTGTCCTGCAGTTGAACCAGTCATCGCAAATATTCCGGAGCTACTCAAATCTCTCCAAATCACAAGAGTATTCGAAGACACCAAAGTTTCCTTGAGTTAGATGACTTTTTAAAATCTGCCTGAAATTGACCAATGCTGATGGAACCTCCCTAAGTCGCCGAAGTAGCCTATAGTGATCAAAGTATCCTAAAGTCACTAAGCATCCTGGAGTCAATAAAGTTTCATGAAGTTGACTTTTTTCCAGTCTCGAATAAACTAGGGTTACTGAAATCTCACTAGTTGGGAATGCGTTCAAGCTACAAATGCAATTATTCTTTCGAGAAAGGAAGATTCTATGTTGTAATTCTTATGCGCGGACTACCGTATTTCTCTCATAAGCGGCATATAGGAGAGGAGGTATGATGATATTAACTTAACATGCACCCGACTGCATTGTTATGATAATGTATTTAAATGTCAAGCGAGCGACGAGCACGAGAGCGCATACGAGTGCACGCGTCACTGCTTGCGGTACCAGCAATGAGAAACGACGACATGCACACTAGTGCAACGATCAAAGACGCCTGCCTGCGTAATTACTGGGTGGTCGCGATATTTGATGACCGACCACTCTGCAACCTCTTCGCTCTCTTTCTCTCTCACTTTTTTCCCTCTCGCACACTCCTCTTGCCTTGCATTACTTGTTTGTGCGTTTTAGGCGCGGGTCGTTACGCGGAAAAAATTAGCTATGCTGCAGTGCATTTAAATGTCAGCTCGCAGAAAAACTCGCTTTTCATTTAAAACTGTAATGGAATGAATTGCAAATCGAGCTACCTCGAGTGGCATGCAAATCTCCTGAGAGTTGAGACGCTTAATTAAATTTATATAATCGAAACAACTGAGGACTACTCTCTTCAGAATAAGGGCAGTTAACGATCTTCGGATTTTCAGCCAATGTCCATTCCCGGGATATTTCCAACAGATTTAACGGTCTGCATCAGTTCAAATTCCGCTCCTTCACAATTTGAGCATTTTCAAAGATTTGAGCGTTCGAGCGAGAGAGAAAGAGCGCAGTCTCATCTTATTCTACTCAATTCTACTTATTCTTACTGGACAATTTTATTGACCTTATTCTATTGTGTGGCTTCCGTTTCCTTTTTGTTTCACTTCTCTTACACCTCAGCTATTTCTCTCTTCACCTGTAGCTTCTTCCAATTCACTCCTCCACCTGTCCTTCCTCGCCCAGAATCATTTCCACGTTCTCTTTCCAGCTCCCTTTATCTTCCATGCCTCTCATACATCCTTCCCATACATGTTCCCATGTTTCTTCTTCCCATTCACATATTCCGCACTTTCTTTTCTCCTTTTCTTCCGACTACACCGCTTCCCTGACCTTGTTCCCTAATCTCACTTTTGCTATTCTTGTCCACCCCTTTTCTCCCCGACCCTTTTCCAAATACTTTGGTAGTCTTCTTTCTTCTTCCCATTTCGTTAAATTGATCGCCCTCCCTCTTCTTTCTTCCACCTCCTTCGGACATTTTTTCGCTAACTCTCCTCCTTTTTCCTCCCTTAGCTTTTCTTCAAATTTCCACGCCTTCTTCCCTGCTCTGATACACAATTTCCCCCTTTGCGCTTCCTCTTTCACCATGTATCCAGGTGTCCTCCAATCCACTCCTAGCGTCCATCTCACATACCGTTCCTGCAACCTTTTCATCTCTTCCCTTTCCTTCCATTCCCATATTTCTGCTCCATATTACATGTGCCTTATGATCTCCATTTGCTTGCAAGGTGTATCCCAAATATTTGAACTCCTTTACTTCTTCTTCCTTCACTACCTTCCATCTCCAAGTTCGCACTTTTTTCCTTCTCCCTCCTTTTCTGAACCTCATAATCCTCGTCTTTCCTACATTGAATTTTAATTTCTTCTCATCTTCTTCTTCCTCTTTATCTTCTGTCATCATAACCATATCATCTACGTATACCAGTGTATATATCTTTATTTTTCCTATCTTAGCACCTCCCCATCTTTTTCGGTTCATTGTTTCTTCTAAGCCTGAGATCGAGATGATCAGTATGCCTCCATTCTCTTTTTTAATCCTCCCATTTATTATATTATTTACAACATATATGTTGTCCATCACCCCCATTCCTTTTCGAAACCCTGTTTGATTTGGTGACACTATCTTTTTTCTGCTACTTTTTTCTTCAATCTCTCCAATAAGACTGTTATATATATTTTGTACAAGGTTGGCATTAGTGTCACTCCCCTATAATTTTTAACCTCCTCCCCTTTACCTTTTTTCACTATCGGTATCACTACCCCTTCCTTCCATATATCTGGCCAATCCTCTCCCCATGCCCATTCCCTTAGCTCGTTGCCCCCATATTTCCATAATTCATTTGGAATTCCATACATCCTTCATCATTTCTAACTCATTGATTATTTATTATCTTGTTATGTCCTTTTCCTCGTCTCTTTTCCTTCCCTCTTTTCCGCCCGTCCTAGCTTTATTTTGTACCCCTCCTAGCCAATCCATAAAATACATTTTCCATTCTACCATCTTAATATCCTGGTTTACACTTTCCCTTCTTTTGCTTTCTTTATTTACTACTTTCCAAACCTTTCATTTTGTTCAAGCCTTTTCCATCTCTTCTTCAAATCTCCTATTTTCCTCCTCTTTTCTCTTGTCACACATTTCAGTATATTCATTCTTATTTCTCCTTTACTCATTTCGACTACTTTTTCCTTTCCTCCATCTCCTAAGTTCCTTTCTCACTTTCTTCTTCTTCTCTTTACATTCCGCATCTCATCCATTTTTATTACCTCCTCCCCTAACATTTTTCTTGCTTGTTCACTCTAACACTCTTTTCATTTCGCCTATCATTATTCCCATCTTCTCATTTACATTTCCCTCTAGCATTTTTATATCCTTCAGCTTCTCTTTGAATTGATATTTTCCTTCTATTGACCAATCCCCTCATCCTGTTCCATTTACCTTCATTTCCTTTTTACCCCTATCTTCAGCACTCTTATAACCCTCTAACGTCGGTACTAATGGGAAGTGATCAGAATCCATATATTCTTCTAACTCTAGTTTCTTGACCTTCTCCAATACCCCGTCGTCTACTATTACATAGTCAATGATCGTTCCCTGTGTAGATTGACCTTCCTCACCCCCTCTATATTTCTTTTTATGATAAACCATCCCATTTCCTTCAAGCACCTTAACAATCTCTTCCCTTCCCCATTCAGTATCTTGTCTTTGGATTTTCTCCTTAGATCTTCTCACCATTACCTTTCTCCTTTATCTTCTGTTCTTGCATTATAATCTCCTCTTATAACCAGCCGAATTCTCTGCTCGTTTTCTCTCATCAGTTCTTTTATCTCCTTAGTTTTCTCCTGCATGTCCCCGTTCACATACACTCCTACTATCTTCCATCTCTCTCCTCCCATCTTTATCTCTTCTACCAATAATGCTTCAATTTTTTCCTTCATCACTCTCCTATCCTTCTCGGCTAGATATTCCTTCCTTATTCCCATCACGATCCCCCCATTGCTCTGCCTTTCCTCTTACCCCTCTTCGAATTTTGGCACTGCCAACTGTAACCCCTTGGTAATCTTCCTCTTACTCTTTCCCATCCTTTTTAATCTAGCCACGTTTCCATCATCACTATCACCTCCAACTGCTCCAAATTCCTCATAAATTATCTATCTTCCCTCTATAATCCTGCTACATTCCAGTAACATATCTTCCATTCAAACCTTCCTCCTTTTCCCTTTTTTCTATTTCTTACTCTCCTCTCTTTCCTTCCTTTCTCCTCAAGTCCCTAGACTGCTGTTTTCCTTAACTTATGCTAGATTCCTTTGCCCTTTCTTCCATTATCTCTTCCGATACTTTTAACTTCTTCTACAAGTACCTTCGTATTTATTCTGATCAACACATCTTGTACACCATCCTTTATATCCTTCCCCTCCAATCTTTTACCTTTTATCACCGTATTGTTCCTTCTTTCCTTCCTCTTACCCCTTTCTATTCTACTCTCTATTTCTCTCAACCTTTCCTTATTCCCATCCTTCTTCTCCCTCTCCCTCTTTCTACTTTCTGGATTGCGTTCTGCATTCCTTCAATCCTACTTTTCAACTCCTCTACTCTTTTCTGTAGCACTTCCTGCTTTCCTAGTTTTCGCACTTGACTCTGCATCCGTTCATCCAAGGTTTTCCCAAGTTTCCTCCATTTCTCTTCTGAGCTCCGCCATTTCCGTCTTGTTTCCTCTTTTGTTTGTTCCCCCCGTTCCTCCTATCTCTTGTCCTGCATATTTATCACATCGACCATCATTTTACGGATTTCTAACAAATTGAGGTCTTTCAAAGCGCCTCTAGCCTCTTCTCCGTAATCCTCTATTCTCCCAATACTGCTACTTTTTCCCCCGGCGGTGTCCTCACTGTTTTCCGGTGTTTTAAGGGTCGCTCCTACTTCTTCTGCTTCTACATTGCTCCTTTCCTGTCTTTTTCTCTCCTTTTGGAGTCCCTTTTTTCTTGTTTTCACTTTCCACGTCCCCTATCAATTACATTCAAAAACTCCCTGCCTTTGACTCCACCTTCTCTAGCGCCCAAACCTCGTACCTACGCCTCTCACTGTGACGTCACTCATAACTAACAGCTATATTCCTATCACGCAAATCCGACTTAATCTCCAAAAATGTCCACACCCCAACTCTCTAGTTTCTCATACCATTGGCACCCTTACCCACTAACCACCTGAACACACTTTTCCCACGCACTCATCTCAAATTCGACCAATATCCAGCAAAAACTTCTCAACAAACGTGCACAGTGTCTGTAAATATTCACGCGGGAAATGGAAGTCCAGGTGTAGAGTTTACCCTATTTCGATAAAGATTATGTTTATGAAAGCTGCTGCAAGAGATTCTAGCCTGCTTCGTATGCTTGCGGGTTCTTCGTGGAAAGATGGTTTCTTTAGCTCTAGAGTAAAGGTTCCCCATATACTTGAAGTTATTGTTTTGGATAGTCCGCAACCCACCTAAAGCTGCAGGTCCCTTCCCACCTCCAAGTTTGTACTGGGGTGTCTAAAAGAATAGTGGAAAGGTCCAAAGAAAATTTAAACCCTCAAGGAAACGCGAGATCGTCTATTCCAGAAGAGAACCATATTCATTCCATAAGAAACCCATATCAGAAAACGAGTAAAGGTTTTTACCAGCTTATCGTAAACTTTACTGATTGATCCTTTCCTTTCATTTTTTTTAATGCCTTCAGTCCCCAGTGTTTCCGCACACGCACTCTGCGACGCGGATGTCGCGACGCAATAGTCGTAAACGATGATTGTTCCATAACGACCCAGAAGCTAACCATTTCTTCTAATGTAAGCTGAGAAGCAAGGACAAAAAGTACGGAAGAAGCTGACCCAGTGATGTATGGGAAATACAGCCCTTTGTATCACTCTCGTGTCGCAATCAGTCTTGGACGCTCACGAAGGAGTTATTCCTTGAGCTCTGGGTCTTATCGTGATTAGATGCGGCAATGATACTGAAGGATTTCTTTGTGACGCTGAAATATAATGAAGTACGGCATCATTACTACGACCTGGGCCACTTTCCTCTTCCTTCAAAATATTTATGCATATTTAACAATACTTTTTGTGCTTGAGCAACCTCCAATGTTGACTTAAGGTTTTGCCATCATGTAATAATGCAATTGAAAAGAGGATACTCTTCCTGAAGTCCTTCGGAAGTACAGGAAAAATCGACATAGTCCAGGCATCTGGTAGTTTTGTTCCCCAGTACACTAATTATTTGCTTGGCGGCCTCTCGGCAGAGGGACAGTTTCTTGGCTATTCATGCTTGAGTGATTCTGTCCCTCCCCCCGAGCCTCGCACGACGCAGCACGACGGTCCATCAGCTTTGAAAAGGCAGTACCATAATGAGTAGTATAGAAGTCTTTTACTTGGAGACTTGCGACGCACGTATTCACGCACTGGTTCAGAGACTATACATACGGTCCTGAGTGCTTACCTTCGCCTAGTCAGTCGTCGCTCCAAATCTGGTTCGAACTGGATTTCTAATTGCTTCTCGCTTGAGGGACACAACCGCCGAAACCGGCCCCCTGGCAAGCGATGAGTGTAATTCCTTTGTCCAATTCTTTTGTGAGAACGCTCCCTTTAGTGGTCTTTCTTGACATATTAGAAATGTTACTTCGAATACGAGGACGAACCCGGGTTTTTTTCAAACATTTCAAAATTTTGCTTTTGCGTAAACGGATGATTCCCACTGCACTGTGAGCAATATATCTAACATATGCTAGAAAGAAAACTTAATTACGGGCAAATTTCGTAGAGAAAATAATGCGCCATCTTCAATAGGTTCCGAGTTATGGTACATTGAAAATTCCCAAATCTTTTGGATTTCCAGCGAAAAATCGCTAAGTCTCAAAAACCACTCCATACCTTTCTTCCTAATCATTTTTCAGGAAAGTGTTCAACGTGTGAGTGGAAGAAGACTCAATTTCCTGTGATTCCCAAAAAAAAAAAACCATGTTCTAACTATAATAGGTCATAAGTTATGACCCCTTAAAGTTGACTGTTTTTTCCTATTTTGAGGGGCAAAAAAATAGGGCCCAATTTTTCTCTAATTAATCGTTCCAGGTCAGGTTGGCGTTAATAACGGCAAAAGATAAAATATAGTTAACGAAAATCTGTGTCCATAAAAAAAAATCTTCCTGCTCCATTAGTTTGGAAATTGCGAGGTTTCTAAAATTGCATTTTTAGGGCATTTTTGACCAAAACCGGTTTTTGAGAAATTTCTCATTTTCTGCGAGTCCCACAACAAAATTTGAAGGAAAAAAATAAAAGTGGAGTTAATATAGCGTAAGTTATGAAAGACAAAAGTGACCTAGCCCTAATAGGTCACGAGATATGACCCTGGAAAGTGCACTCTTCCTGCATAGAGGCACTTTTGATTACTTTTTCGCCATTTTTTTGTACTTTCGTGGCATACTTGCTTTCTCGCTACGGAAATACTCAAGAACTACTCAAAAGTGTTTATAACAATATTTTGTTATAACGATTGTTATTTAAATCATTTGTTTATTGATAAAAAATATATATCACATTTCCAGACAATTATGATTACTTTCTTGCCACAAAAGTACTTAAGAAATACTTATAAACGGTTATAACAATATTTTTTCATGAACAATCATTATAAATTATTTAAAAATTAATAAAAACCAATTTATTTATTGATAAAATGAAACATCACACATTTCGCATCAATTACAATCAATTTTTTGACCCAAAAGTGCAAAAAAATGGCCAAAAAGTAATCAAAAGTGGTGACAGCAAGATTTTGTTATAAACAATTATTTGTTAATTAGCGGAAAAATACTTATTATGCATCTGCGATGAATTTTATACACTTTGATTTATCCTGTACAAATTTTGTCATGGGACTTAGAGGAAACGAGGAATTTTCAAAAAACAAAACCTCTCCGTTTTTGGTCAAAAATGCCCAAAAAAATGGAATTAAAGAAACCTCGCAATTCCCAAACTAATTTTTGTTTACTATATTTTATCTCCTAGTGTCATTACTGCAAACCTAACCTGGAACGATTAATTAGAAAAGAATCAAGCCTTATTTTTATGCCCCTAAAAATAGGCAAAAACAGTCAACTTTGAGGGTTCATAACCTACGACCTATTATAGTTCGAACAATGTTTTTTTTGGAATCAAAGGAATTTGAGTCTTCTCTAATTTACTTAGGGAAGACTTACCTAAAAAATAATTTGGAAGAAAGTTATAGAGTGGTTTTTGAGACTCAGCGATTTTTCGTTGAAAATCCAAAATAATTGGTCAATTTTCAAAGTAACATAACTCGGAATCTACTGAAGATAGCGGATTGCTTTTTCAACAAAACTTGCTCATGATTTAGTTTCCTTTCTTCTATTAGCTAGACGTTTTACTCTACAATGCAATGGGAATCATCCGTCCACGCAAAAGCAAAATTTTGAAATGTTTAAAAACTAATGGGGTAAAAAATGACCGCAGCAAACTTTTCGAGGATAGTGTACAAGTTCTTCGGCATCGGGGGCCTTGCAAAGCTTGTGTACATGTGCGTCGCTTTGTCAGTGTCCGAAGGTACTACGTGTGTTTCGCGCATAACTCTCGAAAGGCAAAGGGCTACTTTTCAACTTTTTAACTTTCGCGCCTCGTAGCGGGCGCATGCGTTTCGTTCGTCCGAGTTTACGTCAGCCGGCGTGTACGCGCATACAAGTCCAGAAGATATATGGGGACCTCGAGGTCCAAGTGGATCGAGTAGGGAATTTTCAGACTTTTTTCTTCCTTTCGCCGCTTTATGCGCACATCTTTCCAAGGAGAAGCCGCGACTATTGGCGCGAGTCTTTCTGTTAACGCATTCTACATTCTCCATTTCTGTTCAGCATCTCCTTCTTGGAAAAGTAGACGCTAACTAAGAAGAAAAAGTCAGGAGGAGAATTATAGGAACCTTGTTGTGTTACAATCAAGACAGTAATTGCAAAGTTTCACATCCAGGTTCTTGCTTTAGGTGTTTCTGTATCATTTCAAGTCTTTAGAATCTACTTGGCAAGAAATTTGGACAAAATTTATTGTGGAGTCTCAAAATGCACAGTCAATTTTTCCTTCACGGATACCTGGTGTTTCTTCCCCTTCCAATGGATGCAACCCGCTTCATTGGATGCAAACCCCTCAGCTGCCTCGAGAATGGTCTCCGCACGGCGCCTCCTACGATTTTCGGTCCCTTGCGGGACAATGCCCTCCACAAATATTTCCCATAATAGCATAATCCTATAATCACGCTCGCTTTTGAAATTGAAAAACTAGGACAATTTCAAATCATAAAGATTTATTTGAAGATCGAAAATTCTACATTGGAATGTTCAATTTATAAATGAATCTTAAATCATTAATTTCAATTGATAAGTTTTTTCATTGTTGTATTCAGAGCACCATTTTCTATCATTCCACAGATTTGAATTTTGAAATTCTACCATTTTGGACGTTTAAATTGAACGCATTTGACTGTTTAATTACAACTAGTTCCCTTTTTTGGATTATTTAAATGAATTTAGTATTAAACTCCTGAGCATTCGTTAAGAGAAAAAGAATCAGGGTGGTGATACGGTGGACGATTTCATATTCCCGGTTCTTACCGGTCAAGTTTCTCAATTTTCGGCGGTTGACCACAAGTAATATATTTATATTTGTCGCAAAACCCAAACCTTGCTTTTTTATTCATGCCGTTCATTCTAAACATCCTTCGACACAACAAATCAAACAATGCAAAATAAATCAATTTTTAAATGAATTCTCAAATTTTCAACAAGAAATTAATTTTTTCCATAAATTGGAACATTGAAACTTGCAATCAAAAGAATCAATGAACGACAACGAAGAAAACGGATTTCGAACCAAGTAGTTCGTTTTTCAATCGAGAAGATAAATTTTCAAAAAAAAAAGATAAATTTTTATATGGAGCACTTCAATTTCCAACCATGGAGGTGAATATTTAAATAAGAAGAATAATTCTCAAACAAGAAGAACGATTTTCTAAGACAAAATACAATCTTTCAACAAAATAGTCGAATTTCGAACCAAAAACATAATTATTTTTCACCAAAAATGAAACAGTAACATTTTTAACATATATCTGACATAAATTAAATTTTACTGGAAAAGATTATTGAACGAAAATTTAAATAATAATATTTTAAACTGAAAAAGAGATGTTTAACTAAACAAATGAATTTATAACTAAAAATATGGAATTTTTAATTGGAATAACATGGATTTTCAATTTTTAAAAATTACTTATAAAAGAAACTATTCTTCGAACAAATTTTTTTACTCTCACAACAAATGATGAAGATTCAAATGAAATGGTTGATGTTACACTGAAGTAGTTGAATTTGAAACTAGAAAGGTGAATTTCTAACTGAAATGATGAACATTCAACTTGAATAGTTCAATAATTCTTGCCAAAAAATTGATTTTCACGCAAAAAAAAAATTCCAACAAAATGGTTGCAATTTGAACTATAAAAATGAAAATTATCGAACAAAAAAGGAAAAGTGACATTTTTGTTGACTAAACTGAAAAACATTTGAATCTTTAACTAGAATTGTTAACGGTAAGAAGAACAAAATGAGTAAAGTTTCATCGAAATAATTGAATTTTTTAATTCATTCAGACAAATTACCACCTAACTGTCGAAATTTGAACTAGAAAAGATCAATTTTTCAGTAAAAATGAAACAGGTAAATTTTCAGTCAAAGAAATTGATTTTTAACCAAACTAAGGAATTCTCAGGTAAAATGATGAATCTTCAACGGGAATAGATGTATTTTAAGCAAAAAGATACTTGTTTGACCATGAAAATTGATTTTCTACAAGAAGGCAAATTTTCCACGAAGAAAATAAATTCCCAAAGAAAAAGTTTAATTTAAGGATACAAAAATCAATGTTCAATTTAATACTTGAATTTTCACCGAAAGAATATAAATTTTAACATTTTTAACAAGGAGGTTATAATTTCAACCGGACGTGAATCAAAAAATTTTGATTTTCAACCAACAAGTTTAAAATTTAGAACAATTAGTTGATTTTCTAACTAAAAAAGGATGAATTAACAATGAACAATGTAAAATAGTTTTCTATCGTAATTCAAAAACTCTGAAGACTGCTTGAAGTATACTTTCTTTATTTAAAATTGAGAAGAGGGGACTTTAAAATTGTGACAAATTTTGAACACATTTTCTTGTTAAAATTCAGGTAATAATTCTTTCCATACGTTTGGGCTATCATCAATTCGATTATCAAAATTATCAAAATTTTCTCACAGGTAAACAAATTTGCGAAACGTTTTTCTTTTAATGGGAAAAAATAAAATTCTTTCTCTCATGACGTATGTATATATTCAAATATTTTGAGAATTAGATTGATGAAACGTTACATTCTTTACATCAAACGATAAAACCTCTTTTGGATCATAAAAAGAAAGCAATTCATTCTCGCATTTGTTCGGTATCATTTTTCATGGTCTGCTTTGAATCAAGTCAATTCCCATCCTTTAATTAAATTCCTGGTCATTTCCCGGTTTTTTTCCCAGTCAATAAAATTCCTGGTCATTTCCCGGTTTTTTCCCAGTCAATGAAATTCCCGGTCATTTTCCGGTCTTTTCCGGTTTGCCGGTCAAGTCGCCTTCCTGCTGAGGATATACGATTCCAAACATTGAATATGAAATTAAAGAAGCTCAACTTCCAATTCGGAATAATTCAAACTCTTATCACCGCTAAAAGTCAGTCAAAAATGTTCAAATTTGTCCTTTTTGAATTCAAGCTAGTTTAATATGAAATTGGAAGAGTTCGAATGTTTATCTGAAAATGGTTAAATTTTAATTACATTCAATATGAAATTGTCCTCTTTGAAGGTTTAAATAGAAAGTTGTTTAATTTCAAACATTGTATCAATTTTCATTAATTCTGATTTTTTAAGCTTTTGATTCGAAAGTGTTCAATTTCAAACGTTTTTATTTGAAAATATATCAACTTGAAATACTTTCTATTCGAAATTGTATTATTTTGAAAATTTGAATCTAAATGTTTCTTATTCTTATATTTTAATACGGAATTATTTATTTTTCAAAAAACAGCACCGTTTTCATTATTTTTAATAATACTAATTTTTGCAATTTTTATTAGAAAAATTATAAACTCACAACTCGTTTGCAGATCGAATGAATTTTTTTATGACAGTTGTGAAGCATTTTTTCGTTGTAATAAGAACTTGTCTGAATTAAATTTGCAAAATTGTAAGTTTTTCATAAGAATTGTCGCCTCGAACGGCGCACGATGAGGAAAAAACACTTTTTTTGGGAAAAATTAGCCGTTTCCTCAATTTTCAACGGGTCAAATTTTTTTTTAAATACTCATCAAGAATCGTAGCTCAACGCAGAATTGCTGATTTCTCGAATCTGTTATTTAATAATTTTTTTTGAACTCGAAATTTGCAATTTGTTATATTTGCGACATTGACTTAGTTCCATTCATCGATATTTCTTCACAAAGATGTAGAATTAGTAAAGTTACTTTTTTTGGAAAAAATGTATCTTGTAGATAAATATCCTACATTTTGTTAATTGTTATAAACAAATTGATGGGTATACTGTCAACTGTTGCATTTTCGGATTTATAATGTATTACCTACATAGATTTTGCTGTAGAAATGTGAAGAATCAATTTTTTATTTTGATCCAGCTCCAAATAACAATCATAGTTAATAGTTTAAATAATTTTTTATAAAGAAATTCACTTATTTGTCACATCTATACTCCGAAAAATTTCCTTTTCAGTGGAGTAATCAATTCACATCTGAAGAACAAGAATAATACACATTAGAGTTCAATGAAACAACATTTGTCATTGTTATAAATAATTTTTGTAAACGAATTCACTTAATTGGCATATCTATATTCCGAAAAATTTTATTTTCAGTGGAACAATTGATTTCCTTCTTAAGAACAAGAATAATACACATCAGAGTTCGATGAAACAATATTTGTTATTGTTAAAAACAATTTTTATAAACAAATTCACTTATTTGACATATCTGTGTATCGAAAATTTTTCTTTTCTGTGATATCATTTATTTTCATCTGAAGAACAATAATATTACACATTAGACTTCAATGAAACCACATTGGTGATATTTAAAATCAATTTTGATAAACAATTTCACTCATTCGGCATATCTGTAATATCTGTAATGCTTTTTTGTACAGATTTTTCTAATTATTGTCACTTTTTAAAAAATCATCCAAATTTCATGGGCACAGTTGACGTGGGCTGACTCATTTCCAAACTTTAATTATAAAGTTCTACAATCTTGAAAGTTTTAGAAAAAGAAAAATTTCCAAAATTTTATATTCCAGAGGTAAATTGAGAAATGGTTAGCTGTGACGAATATTGATTGGAGCATATTCAATTTCAAATTGAAAAACTTTAAATGCCTATTGTCTTATTTTCAAACTTCGAGCAAAAAATTCTATGATTCCCATTATTCCTAACATCCAAAAATGTTTAATTATTCTAATTTCAAGGGCTCCTTGTTTGAAATTTTCTTTATTTTAGAAAGTTTAGTAAATAGTAAAATTTTTATTTAAGAGGATTTAAAGTTATATAATTTGGAGTTGTGAAGCTTTCAAATAAAACAGCTTGGGATGCCTGAAATTTGCAATGTTGAGATTTGGATGATTTCAGATTAAATATTCGGAAATTTCTGACTGAAACTACTTGAATAATATTTAAAATCGAGAGAATTTTAAATTGAATGAGTTCTAATCGAGAGATTTCAAAAAGTAATTATTCCGAAGTAGACATCCCTGATTTATAAATTTGAAGGGTCTAAAATTGAACATTTTTGGAGAGAGTATACAGTTTTGAAATGATAAAAACTACAGTCATTAGAATAAAATTATTTTAATTTTGCATTGGAGAAATTTTACTAAAATATTGTCCTGAAAATTTAGAATGAACCATGGAGTTATAAAGTTTTAAGTTATTTTAAATTAGGAACTCCTAGGATCAAATCATTCAATATCAAAAATTTTTTGAATAAAGAAAATTTTAAATTAGAGCCCTTTTGGGTTCCCTCAAAATTTCATTTGGTAAAAATTGATTTAGTTTTATGAAAATTTGTATTTTTGTGCTAGAAAATGGATCTCCTTGGTATTTCGGGAGATTAGAAATTTAGAAATTAGAAATTTAGAAATTAGAAATTTAGAAATTAGAAATTTAGAAATTAGAAATTTAGAAATTAGAAATTTTTCCTTTATTCTTGAGCTTTGATTGAAGCTGAAAAGCCGAAGTTCCATCACTAATTTGTTTGGTGAATATTGATTTATTTCTTTGTATTTCGGGAAATGAATTCATCCTTTGCGGTTACAATTATAAGTTTTTCCTCTATTTTCAAGCTTTGAATGGAGCTGAAAAGCCGAAGTTCCATGAATATTTGATTTATTCGGTGAAAATTGATTTACTTTGATAGAAACTCGTATTTTTGTGCTAGAAAATGGATGTTCTTGGTATTTCGGGAAATAAATTCATCCTTTCGGGTTAAAGTTAGAAGTTTTTCCTCTTTTTTTCAAGCTCTGAATGAAGCTGAAAAGCCGAAGTTCCATGACTATTTCATTTATTTAGTGGAAATTGATTTATTTTGATTAAAAGTTTGTATTCTTGTGCTAGAAAATGGATCTCCTTGCTATTTCGGAAAATAAATTTATCCTTTGCAGTTAAAATTAAAAGTTTTTTTCTTTATTTTCAAGCTTTGAATAAAGCTGGATTGTTTCGTTCAAGATTAATTTATTTTGTACTTGAGCATTCATGTAGGAATTTTCGAAATGTTTTTCTTTTTTTATAAAAACGCAGTGTCCAGTTTCAATCAGCATACGGCAAGTATGAAATGTGTGATGTATATGTAGACCACTCGTTATACATATACTACACCCGAAGGGGTGGAAGGGAGAAAGAGATAGATAGATAGAGAGAAGGGAGGAAGGAAGAGCTGTGTTGGTGCCATTTCCAGTCGCATTGAATGTGACGGACGGTGTGTTCCCGTTTTTCGCAGTTAGCTGGCCTCGCCCAGAGGACATAGCCTCCCAAAAGTAGCAAAGCTTCAAAAAGTCAAATGTGTTTAATTTGAACGTCCAAAATGGTAGACTTTCAAATTCAGATTCATGAAGGTTCACTAAGATATTTACTAGATTATTTTGGGCAGCTTTCCAATTTTTGCAGACGATTCCCGAATGAATCTGTGAAACGATAGAAAATTGTGCTCTTTAAATACAACAATGCCAAAACCAATCAATCGAAATTCAATGATTGAAGATTCAGTTATGTTCCAAATTAAACTTTTCAATGTACAATTTTCCATCTTTAAGTATATCTCTCCAATTTAAAGTTGTCCTAATTCTTTAATTTCAAAAGCGAGAGTGATTATGGGATTATGCCAATATAAAAAATATTTGTGGAGGGCATTGTTTTGCAAGGGACCGAAAATCGTAAGAGGAGCCGTACGGAGAGCATTCCCTCAAAATGAGGCTCAATGACCGTTGCGAAGGGCTCTCCTGTGCCGTGGAGATTTATTGTGTATCCAGTGTAGAGAATAAAGAATAAAGAAGAAGGGAGAAATTCTTTTGTAATATGTTGATATTTAATGATCCTGGTCGAAATAGTTTACGATCGACGTATTTATTAAACGAGGCTCTTTAAGGTCCAACATTTCGCTGCCTGGGCAGAGCTAACAAGCGGCTCTCGATACACTCTCGGAAAAAGGCATAAAACATTGCACTCAGCACGTATTTAACGAGGACAATGTCAATGTTTGGCACAAAGAGTCTTGAGAGAACGATGACATGCTAATGATACAAAGTGAAGAGGATGCATATTCCAACCATCTCAAAATCTGCAAATACAAGTGAGCGTCCGGATAGCATAACGGCCTTAGTGCGTGAACTCGGTCTAGTAGGCAAGAGAGGGGATAACGCGTTGGTACGGGCCGAGATGATTGGACAAAACTTAGTTCTAAGATTATTTATCCAATCAACTCGTTACCAATACCAACGCGTTATCCCCTCTCTTGCCTACTACTGGGTTCACGCTCCAAGGCCGTTATGATATCCGCACGCTCAATTGTAGAATTTTCGTCCTCTCTCAAAAAACTCGTATTCAAATGATTGTATAATTTAATTTCTGGGGAGAAGGAAAGTCATTAGGCATCTAAACGATCCTTGAAAGGAATTAGTTTTTGAAAAGGTGCACATTTAACGCTTTCGTTTAGTTCTGATATACGGCGAAACAAAATAAAGGAGTTTTGAGACCCAGGGCCAGGCGGAACTCGATCCTCACCTGCCACAGGTAGAGACGCAGAGACACCGCACTGTAGAGTTGCAGTTCCAAGATCAATTATTACTACCAGTCGTAAATAAATATCAATATGTTTCCTGCTCTCCTGGTAAGGACCAAGCACTAAAAATCCTCTCTGCCGCGGTCCGTTTGATGTTCCGTGTTGTCCAGCACAGGTTACTTTACATTCATTCATATTGGTCCCTCGCTGAGAAGTACTTGCAGAGGATTCTCAGGAACTTTACCTTACTTTTGAAAGCTTCGTCAGTCATCAAACTCTGGAAATTAATATCTTTTCATCAACTTCTCTTGGTATCTTATTTATACAAGATGGTACCCTACAATACGCAACTACCCAGATAGACACCTGTCATTGGAATACATAGATGAAGGAAGCAGTCCTTACTTTCTCGGAATAAACTTCCAAACGGGCGCAAACTTGCAACGTTACCATTGTAATAAATACCAGTATATTGCAGCACATTAACTTCCAAACTACCGCAATAAAAGTATCAATGCCCCCAGAGTTTCTTCGCGCAGACTCTCCTGCGAGGAGCCTAAAGCGGGCAAGAAAGGTATTCTTTGGTCGTCTTTTTCGGGACACAAATCAAAAAATAATAGGTTGTTAGTCGCGCCAGGTACGCAAACCTTCATTTCAAGATGAGTAAGGGCGGTTCCTCTTTGCCCGAGACGATTAGCGAACTTGTTGCACAATGCCCTCTTTACCAATCACTGAATGTGAGGGCGATGCCCAAACGCGCGAGATACCTGGGTTGCCTTCCCCTTCCCGTGAGACCATTACCCCTCGAGTCTATTGTCGCTAATGACGCTTCAATCACCCTTCAACTCTTCTGAATCTGTTTCAACTCCGTGGAATTGTAGAACGAGATAAAATTATTACTATAAAACTAATATTTGATTATTTACTTAGATTATCTATTTTTCTTTTTCAGTTCAGAAGTTTCACATATTTTTTTCGACTCAAAATAATTTTAAAAAAAGCCCGTGATTTCTTCGACTCCTGATATTCGAGGCAGCTGAGGGGGTTTGTCTACTGGAAGGGGAAAAGACACCAGGTAGCCTTGGAGGAAAAGATGATCGCCCCCCTTCTCATAGCTCTAATAAAGAAAACTGACGAGTGCCAGGTTAAGAGTTTTTTCCCTCTTTGTGGATGGACAGAAGACAATTCTGCACCAGCTACCTGAGTGCAGTACCCCCACTACGCGGCACCCCTCATGCCATCGAGATGGCTTAGCTGCTCGACTGCTGCCACCGACCCTCGATCAGTGGATGGTATATCAAAATTCCAAAAATCGTAATCCCGAATATCTAAGTTTGGAAATATTTTCCGGTTGACAATTCAACTGTTTTGTTGAGAATTCAACTATTTGGTAGAAATGGATAGTTTTTTAACAAAATTAACACCTAATATCGGGATCGAAATTCGTCTTTTTGGATTGAAACTTGGAGAATTCAGTTGGACTTTCTTTTCTTTTTGAATTAATAATCTGTCTTTGTCAAAAATTTACCCCTTATGGTTAAGTACCCATCTTGAGATACCATATCCCCATTTTTCAGTAAGAAACCCTCTTTGCCTGAATATGCATTTTTTCAAATTTAACTAGTTTGGTAGAGATTCTTACTATAAGGATGAGAATGCTTATGTTCTAATTGACGATTCAACTGAAATTAGTATTTTTTCGGATGACCATAATTATTTCTGAATCAAAATTTGATAACTTTTGAATTTTTTGCTGAAAATTTATTTTTTCAAGTTGAAAATCGGATTATTTGCTACATACATAATGTATTTTGTTGAAAATTAATTTCTTGTAACCAAGATTCATTAAGTTGTTTGAAAATCAAACTATTCTCCAAAAATTATTTTTTCAAAGAAAAATCATAATGTAGAAGTTGGAGTTTGAACCCAAAAAGATTTTTAACCAACAGTTCTTGAATTCAAAATAGAACGAATAATTTTCAACCCGAATGACGGATTTTCACAAAAGAGTTGATACATCATCACTCAAATAGAATTTTCAATAAAATAGTTGAATTTTTAACTAAACAGATATATTCTTAATGAAAATGCTGTGATGAGTTTTAATGTCAAGAAGATAAATTCCAAGAGAAAAATAATATTCTACCATAAAATCGATTTTTAAAGAAAATATGTGAACTTTCAATAAAACGATTGGATTTTCAATCTTAAAAGACAAATTTTCATCTTAATTGTTTAATCTCGAACTTTTTTAGTTGTCAGTTGATTACGTTGATTTTCAACCAAAATAATGAATTTCCAGGTGAAACGATGAATTTATGAACAAGAATTCATAAACAACAAACCTGAATTCAGAAGGAAAAGATGATATTCGACCATAAAATCGATTCTTAAAAAAAATTTGTGAACTTTTGATAAAATTATTGAATTTTCAATTTTGAAAAACAAATTTTGATCGTGATTGTTGGATTTTAAACTTTTTCAGTTGAAAACGTTGATTTTTACCCAAAATATTAAATTTTTAGGTAAAATGATAAATTTATAAACAAGAAACTTAAATTTCGAAGAGAAAGATAATATTCTACCATAAAATCAGATTTTTGAAAAAATATGTGAACCTTCAATAAAATGATTGAATTTCTAAATTTAAATATTTTTTTTTTTTCATCATAATTGTTGAATTTTGAACTTTTTCAGTAGAAAAAGTTAATTTTCAACCAAAATAATGAATTTTCAAGTAAAATGATAAATATATAAACAAGAAACTTAGATTTCGAAGAGGAAGATAATATTCTACCATAAAATCGATTTTTTCAGAAAGTATGTGAACTTTCAATTAAATATTTGAATTTTCAATTTTAAAAGGATGATTTTCATCGTAATTGTTGAATTTTCAACTTTTTCAGTAAAAAACGTTGATTTTCAACCAAAATAATGAATTTTCAAGTAGAATGATACATTTATAAATAAGAAACTTTTAATAAAATTATCGAATTTTCAATTTTAAAAGACAAATTTTCATCGTATTTGTTGAATTTTGAACCTTTTTAGTTCAAAAGATAAACTTCTCAATGTAATTTTGCGTGATATGAGTTTCCTAACGTATACAATATTATTTCTTTGTTATATATTCCTTTAAAATGAGCAGATTCCTTCCGAATGATTGTTATGCCATAGTAAAAAAGTAATTTGAATCGTACTTTGCGTTGTTGAGCTGTAAATTTAAACTTTCAAGTTCTTTATGGAATTTCTCATGATCAAACTCAAATAGTAGGAGTCCATACAAGTCATATACTGCTGCAGTCGAGTTGCGTCCTATGGTCGAAATCCACAGAAGGTCTAGTTGAAACGCGTCCCCTCTCTCTCTCTCTCTCTCTCTCTCTCTCTCTCTCTCTCTTCACTCACTAGTCGACTGGCGCCGTGACTTGAGAAGAGTGGGGGTAGCTCACTAACATTTTCTTATGTAGCTTCAGAATTCAAAAAGCTTACTTATGTGACTCTCAGTCCTAAAGTAATTTATGTGGATTTAAAAACCAAAATTAAGGCTGATTTCGGTGGCAGAAAATCCAAGACCTAGGATTAAGCAATGAATATAAGAACGCAAATTGGGAAACCGGTTTTTTTTCGAGAATATTTTTTTGGTCTTGCTTTTTCAGATCCATTCGAAATTGAAACATTTTTTAATGAGTAACTGAAGCCAGTTCTACCATAAGAAGAAAGAGCCTAACAGTTCTGTAATTAAATTTTTTCAAATTACATTTCCAGCGATTCCAATTTTTCACCTTAAAGTTTGGCTAAATTTTCTCCAAGAAAAATACGCACAACGAACTGTTGTGAAGCATATCATCTAAAATTCAACGCAATGTTCAACTGAAAGAAGCAAACTATTCAATTGTTATTTATTACGTGACAATTGTTTTTTTAATATGTTTTCATTTGAAAATAGTAGTTAGCACGATATTTAAATATTATTTTATGCGTGAGAATTCAAATTTTCATCATGTTTTTATCTAAAAATAGTAAATAGCAAAATATCGGAATATTATTTTGTGCGCGACAATTAATTTTTAATCATTTTTTTATTGAAAAGTAGTAAATAGCAAGCTATTCAAGTAATAATTTATACGTGACAATCGCTATGTTTATGATGCCTTTATCAATAAATAGAGAGTAGCAAGATATTTAAATATTATTTTATGCGTGACAATTTGCATTTTCATTATGTTTTTATCTAAAAATAGTTGATAGCAAATTATTTGAATATTATTATAAACGTGACAATTGCAATTTAACGATGTTTTTACCCAGAGATAGTAAATGGCAAGCTATTTATATATTAAAATATACGCGGCAATTGCTATTTCTATTATGTTTTTATATAGAAATAGTAAATAGCAATATATTTAAATATTATTCAATACGTGATAATTGCTATTTTGATTATGTTTTTATCTGAAAATATTAAATAGCAAGATATTTAGATATTATTCTATGCGTGAACATTTATACTTTCATCATGTTTTCATCTAAAAATAGTTAATAGCAAGATATTGAAATATAACTTTGTGCGTGACAAATAATTTTTTTATCATCTTTTCAAAAATTAGTGAATAGCAAGATATTTGAATATTATTTTATGCGTGACAATTTGCATTTTCATTATGTTTTTATCTAAAAATAGTTGATAGCAAATTATTTAAATATTATTATGAACGTGACAATTGCTATTACATTCTCATCAGAGAAGGTATTAGATTTGTGT